>OZ005662.1:69946712-69956712 GCA_963930645.1 Salticus scenicus | reverse complement strand
CTGCATCACTCTATAATTCTACTTAGTCGTAGGGATAATTTAAATGGATAAAAAAAAAAAAAATTCAAACTCTCAATTCGTTTGATTTTATTTCTAAATTTTCTTTTGTATTGTGGGGCATCAAAAACCCTCTAAAAACATATCACTTTGATTTCCATTTGAAAATGTTCCATTACCTGTAAAAACTGTCGCACCAAATACAGTAATCGCCGCTTAATAAATTCACTGGTTAATGAAATCAGCCGCTTAATCTGATTAAATTGCCAGGACCGGAATCGAATCAATGCAAACTACTTTTGAAACCGCCGCTTAATAAAATCAGCATCGCCGGTTAATAAACTCAAAAATATCTCCTCAACAGCCAAAAATATCATTTATGCGCACTAAAAAAAAATTTTATTTACAATGATTTCTTTTTTTTTTTTTTTTGTAATAGAAAAAGAAATTAAAGCGCAACAAACTCTCCGTTATCGCTCATTGTCGAAGATTTTACACTTGCAGCAAGTTGCAAATTAAGCACGCCCCGCAATTTATCTTCGTAACAATTTCAAGGAACATATTCTTCAAAGCGCAGTCATAAATTACAAATTTGGTTTGAAATATATATATTTTTTTCTAATTATTAAAAGCAATTTCTATTTATTATTTTGAAATTACTATAATACATGAGGTTTAAACGAAAAGATTTTAAATTTATTAGAACAGCGTGAACTTTTGGTAAAGTAATAATGATTTTCCTCTAACGAAAGTGCATGGGAACTTGGAATGCGTTTAATTTACTTAAATTTACTTATATCGAAGAAACAATTAGTTAATTATCTACCAAAAATTAATTAATATTGTTTACTAATTCCATTATTCGTTACCTTTTGCAGTTTATTTCGAAATTCAGGGAAGTAATACCTTCTCCTTAAGGGAAGGAACATTCGCCGGATATAAAAATCAGCCGCTTAATAAAATCACTTTGGCTCAGAACGAATGTGATTTAAATAAGCGGCGGGAACTGTATATCATTTTCTGAAAACTTTTAGGGGTTCATATATACATCATTTTAAAAACAGTAAAAATGAACTCAGAGGCATCAAAACATATAGAAAAAAGAAAATCTCAAAATCGGATTTTGACATGATTACAATTCTTTCTTTACACATGCATATTCCCAAAGTAACAAAATATAAATAATAAATAAATTTATTTTTGAAAAATATTAAATGCTTGTAAATTAAATTGTTTAAAATTTTCTCCATCAGCATTACCAATACAGTATTTTTCATAACTTAATTGTTTTCTTGGGGTTTTAGGTTAAGTTTGTTTACAAAAGGAATTAATTTGATGTTCATATAAAATTGTGGTTTTCATATTGATAATATGCATGCATTTTGAAATTAAGAACAATGAGTGGAACGGGATTTTTTTTTTCTTTTTACATTATCAACTATATCAATTTCATCATTTGTAATAATTTTTTAATTAAATTAAATTTAAGTCGAATTAAAAGTAGAAATTTATATAAAAACTAGTATTTTGTGACCACCACAAGACTTTCTGCTATATTTTCCTATACAAATTCACTCAATAACAATATCAAAGAAAAAAAAAAAAAAAGGTTTTTTTTTAAGTTTTTTTTTTTTTTTTTTTTTTTTTCGTTAAAAGTACAAAAATCGTTAACTTCGATTTAAATTATCAGAGATTTATAGTTCAATCATTCGTTTTAAAGGTATTGACGAGAGCTTTCGAAAGATACCCATCTTGAAAGTTTAACCCCCCCCTTCCATAAAGAGTACTCCCCCCCCATGGGGGAACCGATGCCCCCACATGCACAGAATTTTTTTCCTAGTTAACTACTACTATTGTCAATAATTCATATTAATTTTAGAATCACAAGTTTAAAATAACTCTCTTTATGCACATTTATACGAAATTTTGTCATATACTGCCAAAGTTAAAAGTTTAGAAAAAATGTTTTCACAGCGCCACCTGTTGAGCGATTGATCCCCAAATCTAATCAGCACCAGTTTATGTAAGGTTAACTACATACCAAGTTTGGTTAAATTTCATTCATTGGTTTGTGAGATACAGCGTCCACAAAAAAACGTGATACACACAGACAGACAGACATTTCCTAAAAACTATCAATTCGTGTTCAGGAAATCCTAAAACGTGTAAATCCATCAAAAAACGGAGGTCGAAAATTTTCACGAATCCAATACTTTCTTTATATTACATATAGATGAAAGTAATAATAATAGTAATAATAATAATTGCCGAAACGTCAGTGGAGGCCCTCTGTTGAGACTCAAAACGGTTTTGGGCTGTGTCTGTGTGTCTGTCTGTCTGTTGCGCGATAGCGGCCTCAAAAATAGCGCTATTGACTTGAAATTTGGTACACATGTTCATGAGCCTTACGAAATCAGCTGTATAGTTTTTGGTATGTATTCCATTTGTAGTTCGTATACAGGGACACGCCAAAGTTTTTCTTATCATTACGGCCTATGGGAGGAATTTGTATGTATCGCGATAGCGGCCGCAAAAATAGCGCTATTGACTTGAAATTTGGTACACATGTTCATGAGCTTCACGAAATCAGCTGTATAGTTTTTGGTATGTATTCCATTTGTAGTTCGTATACAGAGACACGCCAAAGTTTTTCTTATCATTACGGCCTATGGGAGGAATTTGTATGTATCGCGGTAGTGGCCGCAAAAATAGCGCTATTGACTTGAAATTTGGTATATATGTTCATGAGCCCCACAAAATCAGCTGTATAGTTTTTTGGTATGTATTCCATTTGTAGTTCGTATACAGGGACACGCCAAAGTTTTTCTTATCCTTACGGCCTAAGGGAGGAATTTGTATGTATTGCGATAGCGGCCACAAAAATCACGCTATTGACTTGAAATTTGGTACACATGTTCATGATCCCCACGAAATTAGTTTTGGGTGTGCATTCCATTTGTAGTTCGTGTACAGGGACACGCCAAAGTGTTTTTTTATCATTAAGGCCTATGGGAAGAATTTGTATGTACCTCAATAGCGGCCGCAAAAATTCACCGATTGACTTGCGAATTGACGCATATATTCAGGCTCGGTATAGAAATAGCTATTTATTTTTTTAGGTCTATATTTTTTATGGTTTGCATGCAGGGACACGCCAAAATACTTCATATTACGGCGTATGAGGTGAATTGCGTTTAAACGCATTTTAACATCTTTAGTTTGCAATCAAGAAAATTATACTAGCGTACGTGAGTAAGATGTTTAAACTTATGTTGTTTCAAGAAAATATGTGCTCTTAAGCTTTCAAATGAATGTACAGGACCTTACAAAAGTGTTCTGACAATGTCACGTAGTCATCCAAACGATGTTAAATTTGGAACAATTATTAATTTTAAACGCAAAGTAAGCTGAATAGTTTTTACTGGTGTATACAATGTTTATGGTTTGTTTACAGAGACACGCAAAAGAATTTCGTAGCATTAGAGCCTATGGACAAACTTTTATTTAAGCGCGCACTTTCATGCGTTTATGCTGAATTGAACTTAATAAAATTAACATACATTATAAAAATGCTTAAAATTATGTTTACTCTTAAAAAAGGTTATGTATAGACTAAATAATTTATGGGAACACACAAAATAATTCCGAGTATGTACTGTAATCATCCAAATGATGTCAAATTTGTTTGAAAAATTAATGAGTTATAATTAATTAGGTTTATTCTTATTATTGGCGATTATAATGACTGTGGCTACTTTTCCGGGATACATAAAATAATTTTGTACTATTACGGTCTATAGTCGATATTTCTTAAATGTTTATTTTAACATGGTTACACCCCATCAAATATAATGAAATTTTGTTAGAATTTTAAAAACATATTTTCTTGTTGATAATTGTGGGCATAGAATAGGAAATTAGTTTAAAGGTTACGCAAAATATTTCCGATATGCTATGTAATTTTTTTTGGTTGGTTGGTTGGTGTCGTGTCCATGGGGAGAACTATAGAAAACCATGAGCGTGCAAAACACAGCCGGCCAACTCCTTGATGTTATCGGAGTACAGACTCTCAATGTCAAAGGGGGAGAATTCCCCAAGCTGAGCCAGGGATCTTAAAATGGCTGGGCAGTCAAAAATATGTTTTGGTGTTAGTGGAACATCATCACAGTTGCTGCAGAGACGGTAGGTTCTATTGCCATCTCTCAGGATCTTCATACCTCGATAATGACCAGTTCTAAGGCGAGTGATAGTTTTGGTAAGGTCTCTGTTAGCGTTTATTTCACAAATCTGCGAGTCTTTTTTAATGGTGTTTTCTCTCAAACGGAACCTTGCCATCGCATTAACATCGTCAAGAGTGACCTTGGCGATATTTTCATTATTGAGATTTCTCCCTTTCTTGGCAAGTTGATCTGCCTCTTCGTTTCCAGGGATGCCGACATGCGCGGGGATCCACTGTAAAATACATATCTTGTGTAGTTTGTCAATTTCTTCTAATTGGTGTTGGATATTGTGGGTTAGCCTTGATTGACCTTTATTTAATGCTTCTAAAGCAGCTTTGGAGTCACAAAAGATGACTAGCCCGTTAGATTTGTCAGTGTTGTTGAGTAAGATGTATTCATGCAATGCATTGTATATTGCTTTAAGTTCACTGGTGAAATTTGAGGCAATGGAACCAGTGCCCAGTGAATGGTTCATAGTTCTGCCACTGGGTAGTACAAAGTGTACACCCGCACCGCCTTTTTGAAAAGTTTCGTCAGCTGAGCCATCAGTATATGCATGGACAAGGTTATTTTCCGACATTGCATTGATTGTCTGCATACCCTTTTCAAAGATAACTGATGTTAATTCCTTTTTGGAGCATGGAACAACAAGATTGGTGTTGATAGTGGTATTTTTGGGTAAGCACTTGGAGAATGCAGGCTCTTACAGGAAATCAAGGGTGCTGTGCTCGAGACCGATCTCTCGTCTTATATCGGAATCAAATTGTAGAGTGGACGATCTTTTAAGTCTGGTTTTCTTGGACCAATTTTCAAAGGTTCTTCGTGAGATGTGGTCTGAGTCACGACTTCGTATTTTGTTAGTAAAGTTTATGGTTTGGTACTTCCTTCTGTTATTGAGTGATGCTAAGCCACATTCTCGTATCACTTTTTCATTGTTTGTAGAGGAAACTGCACCGCAGATGATTTTGGCTGCTCTAGCCTGGATGCTGTCCAAGTAGTGGAATGTTGTGGCTGAAGTATGGGCCCAAATGGGGGTGGCATACTCAATATGTGGTCTTGCCAGGGCAGTATAGGTTGTCCGAAGGGTTTTAGGATTTGCTCCCCAGTTAGTGCCACATAAGCTCTTTAGGATTTTTAGCCTCTTTAGAGCTTTGTTTCCACAGTTCTTGATATGTTCACCAAATCGCAATTCGGGATCAAGTTGTACTCCTAGGTATTTTGGATTATCTGTTTGTGTAAGGGGAACGCCATTCAGCATGATGGTAGGTCTGAATTGGTTTCTGTGTTTTCGATCCGTTGTAAACACCGTGAATAACGACTTCTGAGGATTAAATTTCAGTTTTAGATTATGAGACCAGGTTAGGACATTCTTCAGTGATTGGTTAAGAGCGAGGGCAGATTTATCAATATCATTGCAGGTATGCCATATAGCTATGTCGTCTGAAAAGCAGGCAATTTTTGTTTCATCATGTAGGTGTTGGTGGATATCGTTAACATACAAAAGAAAGAGTAATGGGCTAAGAACTGAGCCCTGGGGAACACCTGCCCAGCTTTTCCTGCTTTTCGAAAGAGCTCCATTAAAACGAACCCTTAAATTCCTATGTCTCAAGAAGTCTGCAATCCATATAAGTGCGTTTCCTTTGATCCCGTGATTATGGGCAATGACAATTAGTTTTTGCCTCCAAACAGTGTCGAAAGCTGCCGACATGTCAAGAAAGACAGCCGTTGTTTTTCTTGGTGGTTTCTCTTGAAAGCCGTCAATGATGGATTGACAAAGGTGGAACAGTTGATCTACTGTTGAGTGGTGCTTCCGATAGGCCCCTTGGTAGTAGCTTAGTTTTTTCTGTTCGGTGAGAGCACCCAATATTCTAGAATGAATAATGCGCTCAGTAATTTTACAAAGAATACTTGTAAGAGCGATTGGTCTATAGTTCTTGCATTCACCAGCAGTCTTCCCCGGTTTCAGGATTGGGACAATGATGGACATCTTCCATAACCTTGGCAGTTTTCCCGTTTTCCAGGAGGAATTGATTATTTTTAGAAAAAAGTCTTTTGCGACATTGCCAAAATGTTTAACCATATGTCCAAAAACAAGATCACTGCCTGGTGATTTCCGGGGGTCTAGTTCGTTAATTGCACGATTTAGTTCTTCTATGGTGATGTCATCTGACATTGGGTCGATGCCATCTTGCGATCTCGCGTCTCTTAGTAGTTTCTTCACTGTGGCACGAACAGATCTATCTTCCTTGTCAAACTCCAATCTACTGGTGCTCGAATAGAATGTAGCCAGCTCATTTGCAATAGCCATATTTGAAATCTCTGATGGATTTGAGATGTCCACAAAGTTAGACCGTGGATTGGTGTGGCCAGTGAAGCAGTTGTTTAAGGTTTTGGCTACCCTCCAGAATTTGGAGTCTTTTCTGGGATCTAGGTTTTTACAAAATTCAGCCCATTTAAGACTTTTACCGTTTGCAATTGCTTCTTCGACTTGAGTAGTTGCTTCAGAAAGTAGTTTTCTATTTTCTTCAGTATTGTCCGTTTTCAGTTTTTCATTTAAGCAATCTCTTTCTCTAATGAGGGAGTCAATATTTAAATCTTTCCAGTAAGGAACCCAGTTGTTCTTTCTCTTCCCTCTGGGAATGTAACGTCTTGCAGCTGTAGTGATAGAATTTATAAAATATTTAACGTTTTCATTTAGGTCTGAAGTGAAAGATTTATTGGAGCACAGCTCATCCAATAAAAGTGTAAAAATTTCCCAGTCTGCTTTTCTAAAGTTCCAGGATCGTTTAATCTGAACAGTCTCGGGTCCAGAGCAGAGATTTATTGATGTGATTATGGGGCGGTGGTCGCTCATAGCATTTTCAAGAATCTTCCAATTGCAGCTAATGGCAAGGCAATAGCTGACAGCCGTGATATCAAGAGCTGATTCAGTGCCTGAAGTTCTTGAGAGGTAGGTGTTTTGCCCATTATTGATGACAGACAATCCTAGGTCAATCAGGATATCTTCAACTTGTTGACCTTTAGGGTCGATGATGGGAGAACCCCAGGTGGGACTTTTCGCATTGAAGTCGCCCAACAGTACAATTGGGTCAGATGGTAAATTGGTGAAAGTGTTGAACACTTCAGTATTTATTTCAGAATTGTCTGGATGGTAAGCGTTGATAAGGAAAAACGAAGCCTTGGGAAGAAAAATATGTAACGCCTGGATTTCAGTGCTTAATGGATTTCCATCACTTGCAAGTTCAATTTCTGTATACTTTATGTTACGCTTGATGAGGAAGGCCAAGCCTCCACCGCAGCTATTCTTTCTGTCTTTCCTAATTGTGACATAGCCCTTGATGTTAAGAGTAAAGTTGTTGTTGAGTTTCGTCTCTTGAAGACACGCTATATCAATATTATTTTCGAGCAAAATACTGTGAAGTTCATCTCGTTTTCTTTGAGTTCCATTGATGTTGAGTTGGAGTATATTTATCATCCTCGTAGTGCATTTTCCATCCAGCTCCCGGACTGCAGAGTTGGACGCGTCGGCTACCCCGGACGCAGTATCGAAAGTCCTCGTAGTACATTTCTCATTCAGGTCCCGGACATCAGAACTGAACGCGTCGGCTACCCCGGACGCGGTAGCATTCACAAAATAACTTGAATGATCTCCCATGGAAAAATGTTTGCCATTGCCTCCAAGGAGGTTGGACTTCTGCCTGTTGGTCCGCGGAAGGTATTTTATTTCCCTTCTACCACCCAGTGGAAAATCCAAAGGAGGCATTCCCCTATCCGCCACCTGGGGACGCGCCCTCTAGGGGTTACAGGCTCCCCCGAGAGGATATGCTATGTAATTTTTTTGTATGAAATTTGGTAGTTATGAAATTTGGTATTTATGAATTTCGGGGTAATAATACAAGACCGTCGTTTATTAAGAATACATATTGTTGCGTACATGGGGGTCCGTAAGTTGTCCGAGAATGAAAGGCAAAACTTGCAAAAATTCAGTGATATTCACAGGAAGTTCCAGAAAAATACAGGTCTATAAACCAAGTATCAGCTTCAATTCAACCTGTAAAAACAGCTTAAACAACAGCCGTTAACAGAAAATCAACAGTACAAACTGTTTAGCAATAACACATAAAGAAAGTCTCATCTAAAGCTCAAAGCAAAGCAAGCATTTGACGAAACTGACACAGATCTGAGACTGACCGCTTTGGTGAAAAAATGCTCCTTTTATACATTTCTATCGAACACAGACTGTTCTGGAAAATTCTCGTATCTCATAATGAGATTAGAGCTTCCATATTTGGTATATCCCTAATAAGGATTTTCTCGCCAAGGTCGCCAAAAAATCGCCAAGGAGGAAAACAGTCGTCAAATTTGGCGCCAAATCCATTTCTTCCCTTATTGGAGCTTTTTTAAGTGTTTTTAAAGGAAAATTAGGCCATTTTAACGCTAAAACGACTAGAAATGCACAAAGTTAGCATTTTATTAACTTTACTAAACCTCTTTGAAAGAATTGATACAAAAATAAATGCAATTATTTACAATTCCGTAACACTTTATAAGATATGCAAATAGAGACTCAGCGGGGGGTTGAGGGAGGCGGCAGCACCCCTCAGGAATGTATCTGATTATGGTAACAAGTCGATCGAATCAATATATACGATTATATAGTAAGGAATAAATAAAAATGACCTATTGAATAATGTCTGATGTAAATAGGACGTTGAGGCTCCTGATCTGCAGATCCACTAGTAATAATTGATCATTACAAACATCAAGCATTACAACAAAGAAGACTTGAATTAATGTACAAAGAACCACAAATGGAAATAAGGATTTAAACAATACAAGAAGACATTTAAAAAGTAAATATGAATTAATTTGCTCACATGTAGCACAAACTTGATTTATGTCGTTTAGAAACAATGTAAAAGTTACTAATATATAGGGTGACAAGAAATAACTGGGACGAAGTTTCAAACCAAATATCTGTAACTACCACTATCGCAAACTCATTTTGGAAGATGTTGTCTTACCTTGGTCGCAAAAGGTCTTTGGAAACAAAAGATGGACCTTCCAACAGGATTCCGCACCTGCACACAAAGCTAAAGGCACTCAAGATTGGTGCAAGACAAATTTTCTTGACTTCATTGGAGCTCAAGAATAACCACCGTATTCCCCAGATTTGAACCCGATGGATTATTCTGTTTGGTCCATCTTGGAGACAAGGGCCTGTGCTAAAACTCATAAAACTTTGGCATCCCTAAAGCAATTCTTATGCAAGGAATGGGATAAAATATCAGTAAGTGAGTTGCGGGCCCATAGCCGAAAATTTTGTGACACGTTTAAAGCTCTGTATTAAGGCTAAAGGTAGCCACCTTGAAAATTTTTAAATATAAGAGACAAAAATAATGTATTCATATTTATTGAAGTTTGGTCGTAATATTTTCATTAGCATTAAAGTTATAACGTATCATGTGTGTCCAACTCATTTCTTGTCACCCTGTATTTTAACAGGTATCATTAAGAACGAAGTGATTTTCAAAATGAATATAATTCCTACAGATTTACAAAGATAAAAGATTTTCAGATTAATAGCGCAATAGTAGCACTTTTAACCCTACAAGGCACCCAGTTCCATATGTGGAACACCGACTTTAATCGTTCCTATAGCTATAAAACTATTAGTAGCGACATCTCTTGACATCTTGATAGAAGCTACTGACATTTAGCAATGTAGTAATACGAATCTTTACCTAAAGATGTCGTTCATGTTTTTGTTATAGTGCACTCAG
>OZ005662.1:69932404-69946512 GCA_963930645.1 Salticus scenicus | reverse complement strand
ATTTGAATGCAATTACGAGAAATCAGATTTCATCTTTTGTTGCAATTTTTCTGAAATGAAATTCTAAACTTTTCGTTGCCCTTTCATTCGGCAAACTCATTAATCATATTAATGAAAGACTTTGGGTTTCACTAAGCTTAGAAACACGTTAAAGTCAGAGGTTCTTTCAAAAAAAAAAAAAAAAAAAAAAAAAAAACATTATAAAGCATATTCTAGTTAAGGACTGATAACATTTTAAAGAAGTCACAATCGCTGAAGGAACTTAAATACAAAGGAACAATTTTTTTTTCCTTCGAACTTCCCCTTATAACTCTAAAGATAATTACTTAGCATAACTAAATGTATTGCTTATGATGAATAATTGAAATATAATATAGAAATACTCAAAAAGGAATAATATGACTTTTTTTTTTTTTATTTATTTATTTTTTTGTCAAGATCATCAATTTTATTATATGAGTCACGTCTAAAAGTATTCCCAAAAAGAATTCATATGCTTTTACTTATTGCGCGAGTCACAAATTGGTCGATAAAGACCTTTTAGTTGATTATGTAAAATTAAAGGAAGTCTGTTTGGTAGCTCGGGGGTGGATAGTAAAAGTGAATAAAACTTTTTTACACCTACGAACTTGCAATTATCATAAAAGCTCTAGAAATTTACCAATCCAAGGCAATCCAGAATCCTAGTGACCTCTTATTATTTTCTGACACTAAATCTGCGCTCCAGGCCATTCTACGGGACAACTCTCAACTTACCCAGGATATTATTGTGCTCATGAACAAAATTATTGCGGCCCAGAAGACGTGCATACTGCAGTGGATACCAGAACATGGCAATGTTTACGGAATTGAGCAGGCTGACAGCCTCGCCAAGGGGAAGCAAGAAGTAGTTCTCAAGTTTCTAACAGCTTAACTCTCTCCGATACTGACGCAATAGCCAACTGTAGACTTTCCTCCCAGCCAATCAAGAGGAATTCTATTCCTGCCCTAAATTGTAACCGTGTCATTTCATCTACTATTGCCAGACTGAGGACAAAGCACTTCAGGGGAATGAAAATTTCCCCTGATGGTCAACGACATAGACCTTATATAGATAGACTATGCAACCAATAGGACTTCTCATTATAGTGAATGTCTTCAACATGAGGGTGTCATCTGAAACCTTCACCCTCTGCGGTCAGCACCGTATGTCACGTGACATGGAGTTGAGGGCGATTCTTCCGTAAGAAAGCACTTATTTTTGTAAGAATTCAAACAAAAAATTCTCCCCTTCAGAATGGTTTCTCACAAAAGAATTTTTTTTATAGTTAATCTATGACATTTTAGCTTTCCAACGATGCGTAAATCTAAAGGCTTAAATAAAAAGTGTGTGTACAATACAGAAATTAAAAAACTCAAAACTACTTTCTTTCGTACGGAAAAATCACATAATATTTATTCTCGTCTCTCTCTCCAGGTCTGCATCACGTGATAATTTTGCTGGGGAAGCTACTTCATGTCGCAGACAGATAATGAGTGGGGATGCGTGGTCTATCTATATAAGGTCTATGGACTGCCTCGCAAAAGGGAAGCAAGATGTCGTTCTGAAATTTCTAACTGCTTAACTCTCTCTGATGCTGACGCATTAGCCAGCCGTAGACTTTCCTCCCAGCCAATCAAGAGGATTTCTATTCCTGCCCTAAATTTTAACCGTGCCATTTCATCTACTATTGCCAGACTGAGGACAAAGTACTTCAGGGGAATGAAAATTTCCCCTGATGGTCAACGAAGTTATATCTATTGCCCTCACTGTACTGACATTCAACTTTCCCCATACCACCTTTTCGACTGTCCTAGTATATTGGCCAAGCTCTTCAGTATCCATCTAGTTCCCTCGCATCAACTCCTCTATTCTTCAAGTGTCGTTGTTGTCACTATGGTTGTCCTGAATACCTTCGGTTCTATTTGACTCCTCGGTTCTATTTGACCTCATAACATGTAAATATAACAAAAACTCACGTTCGAAAATTTGACCCTAAATACTTTCTCGGGTAAGAAAAAGTAAACTAGTTGGCATAGGTGGACTCTGCTCAGTTCTCCATCATATTTTTGCTCTCAGAAATTTCTAGAGCGAGACATATTATAATCATGTTAAAAAAAAATGATACAAAGCTTGATACAGTGACAGAATGAAATCCCCGCCTAATAGGCTATCCACCGTTTACTTAGATATAATTATCTTATTCTAATCTATTAATTTATTTTATCAGGGTCAATTCTGTTGTTTAGTTTTCATGCTACTATTTCCAATGAATAATCCTCAAAATTTATATTTATATGAAAAATTTACAATTTCGCTATGTTGATAAAATAGTAAATCACGAGTAATTTACGAAATTTTCCCAAGGAAATATTTGTATTCAATCATGTTCAAACAAATATCATAAACGTAATTTTGAAGTTGTCTAATGTATTTAGGTTCCTCAAAATGGAAGTTTATGCTCAATTTTGCCTTATTCTTACATGTTAAGTAAATCGTAAATTCCAAATAACTTACGAATTTTTTAAATTGGAGAAATCATAGTCTATGATATTCATGCCAGTATCCTAAATAATATTTCGAAAGTGGTTTGACATCTTTACGATGAAAATATCCCTCAAGATTGACGTTTATGGGAAATTTTGCTCTTCTGCCATGTTAAGAAATTCGTAAATTTCCAATAACTTACGAAATTTTTATATTGGAAAATTCATAGTCATTAATATTCATGCCAGTGTCCTAAATAATATTTCAAAAGTAGTCTGACATCTTTACCATGAAAATATCGCTCAAAACTGACGTTTATGTGAAATTTTGCCCTATACTGCCATGTTAAGAATTTCGTAAATTTCCAATAACTTGCGAAATTTTCAAAATAGCACATTTATAGTTACTGATGTTTATTCCGGCATCAAAACTAATATTTTAAAACTGGTCTGACATTTTTACAGTAAAAAGTTTCCATTTAATGCACGTTTAAGTGAATTTTTGTCCTATTCTCCCATGTTAAGAAAATCGTAAATTTCTAATAACTTGCGAAGTTTTTTAATTCGAATGTTCCAAATAAATAGGGTTCTTGCCAGTGTCGAAAATATAATTTTAAAACTGATCTGACCTCTCTGCGATTATTTGTTCGTGGGATATCGTGTTAACAGACTAACAAACGAACGGACTAACACACTAACGGACTAACACACTAACGGACTGACCCACTGACCCACTGACCCACTAACACACTAACAGACACCCTACAGGCAGACACCATAGAAATTTTGTCATTTTCGGATTCCTCACACCTGAAAACGTGTAGAAAAGTCAAAAAACCGAGGTTGAAAATTTTCACGATTACCTAAGTTCCCCATACCTATAGTATGATGGGGAACTAATAGTAGACAAAATGGCCTGAAACTTCATACATGCAAAAAGCTTTGAAGAACTCATATTTTCAGCTATCGATTAAGTCCAAAGTGCAGTTAAGGGACCAATTACAAATTGAAGAAAAGCCAAAATTCTTTGGATCACCCTGTATCACGAAAACCTACAAATAACTTGTAACTTTAATACATTGTTGCACACAACAATATGTACAATATTTGCATGTTTTGGTGCGGGAATTACACAATTATTTAGACAGATATATATATATATATATTTTTTAATTACTAATTTTTTTGGACAAGTTTTCTTGCTTATAACTAGAAATCATAAAATTCATACGTGCAATATTCTTTGAGATATAAATATATTTAGTAAATAATGTTTTACTGCGCATGCGCGGAAGGTAGGAAAGCTTTTATTACATAGGTTGAAAGCTAAAGCTAAATATACTGAGCAACTTTTATCAAAAATTCATTTGACTTGAGTAAAAATTAAGCAAACTGACGGCAAATGAATGACCTAGATTTTAGGTATTTTCCAAAGTTGAAATTTCATAAAAAGTTTTACACATGCTACGTATTTAATTTGAAGATCCAATTATTTCATTTACGTTGCAAAAATTCTTTATTGAAAAAATAAAAAAAAAACTGTATTTGTTTTAACATTCTAACTTGGACGTAAGTTTTTGGAAATTTATTATTTTCTTAACATGGAACAATACAGAAAATTTCGCATTAATATGTATTATTAGGTTTATTTTGATTGTAAAGATATTAGATCAATTTTAAAACATCATTTTTGATAGGTACTAGCATGAACCTCGTTGACTTTGAAAATTCTATTTTAGAAACAATTAATGGAAGAATAAGGCAAAAATTTATATAAACATAAATTAAAAGATTTATTTTAATCGTAAAAAAGTCATTAAAATATTTATGTTACAGAAATGAGCGTCATTGATTATGAACATTCAACTTTGAAAACTTCTAAGTTATTCAAAATTTACGATTTTGTTTGCATGGCAGAACAGGGCAATCTTTCACGTAAACTTGTATTATGCGGATATTTGCATTAGAAATGCTATGAACTTGTATGAAAACTGAAAAATAAAGTGACAAAATTAAACAATAATTTAGGACAAGAAAAATGAATTGAATGAAAGGGAGGATAGCTTATTGGGTGGAGGCATTTCAGTCTACAACCGTGCCAAACAAAACATAGAGTTAATTTCTGTTAATATGAATATAGTATGAAAAATTATTGTGAAGTAATGTATCATGGGTAACTGAGCAGAGTACACTTATACTGACTATTTTTTTCTCTTTTCAGTTAATGCACTGATTTAAGGTACTAACGACACATAAAAGTTTAACTTGAGCCTACAATGCATGTTTGAGCTATATCTGGGATATATATTTCGTTTTCTATGTAGCTAAGGAAAATTGGGAAATATATTAAATTTTTCTCGTTTTAAATCCTACTTCAGGACTTGGATTCAGAAAGAATTTCTTTTACGATGAAACGAAGTGGATGAAAGTACATCTGTTCAAATCGTTCTGGAATTATATCTAACCGGTAGAATGCCAGAAAAACAAAATTCCATTACAACGAAAAACATTTTTTTTCTTTTTTTTTTTTAAATTCATATAAATATAAAATTAAAATAAAAGATAGAAAGGTCCATTTTGATTAAGGTAGAAAGAGTTTGTATAAATTTTTTTTTTCTTAAATATTTATTTGCTTTATTAAACACCACTAAAGAAATCTGGAGTGATCCCACTCGACTTTCCGAACATTGAGTAATTAACGGTTTTGTAGATAAAGTAAGGTAAGAGGAGTTGTTAAATAAACAAAAGAAAAAACTATAATAGGGTGTTTGGGTATTTTTCTTTATATAGTACACGATGTTTAATTTAACGCTACTGAACTTAGAAATTCTACAGTCACCAAAATCTATACAATTTGTATGATAGTGACCTAAAACATGTATATAAATGTTTAACTCTAACGGGTGAGGCATTTAGATGCTATCGTGCTTTAAATATTTTCACCCCATAGGCCATAATGATACAGAATTATTTGTTGTGTCCCTGTAAAAAAACTATAAGTGCTAGATTCACCAAAACCTATACAGATCGTGAAACTGTGACTTATAATATATGTATAATTTTTTTGTTCAATTCATTAAGGCGTTTAGACACTATCGCACTTTTTAAAATTTCATCCCATAGGCCATAATGATAAAAAAAATTTCTTTGTGTCCCTGTAAAAAAAACTATAAGTGCTAGATTCGCCAAAATCAATAGAGTTCGTGCTACGGTGACTTACAACATACGTACCAACTTTCAGCTTATTCGAGAGAAGCATTCAAACGCTAGCGTGTTCACTCACACACATACACACATACATATATACATACATCATCGTAAAATTTGTGAAAACGGAATCAGGGGACCTCAAAACGTATAGAAACAGCAAAATCTGAAATTCGGATTTTCGACATGATTGCAATACTTTCCTTACATATGTATGTTCGGAAAGTAAAAATGAAAAGTTTCTTTTAATTAATGAATACATTAATTTATGATTATTTCTTATTGACTTTGTGTCATTTTCAATTTTGGATTTCCTCTTTAAAAAAAAAAAAAACATGTTTTTATTCTAATAAATTATGATTTTCGTAAAAAAATATAAATTTTTATAAACAGATTACCTGTAAAATTATTTGGAAGACGTAATTATGAAAATAATAATAATAATAATAAACCTGTGCATATCCCGAGTGGAAAAAAATGCTTTTTTAAAGAAATCTCCTGAACTTTTTCACTTTTGTTGAAATGTTATATATACAGAGGGTGTTCACACATTTTTGTAACGAGTTTCACTTTCTCTTTCGATTTAAATTTAAAATAAAAAGGAGACTAACATCAAATTGTAATAGAATTTAACTGTCTTCTGCAGCATTAAAAATATTTTTTGCTTCAAAATGTCACTGGAAAATAAACAATGGATTGAAGGCTCTATTTCTGAGCTTACCGAAGAGAAATTCTCTAATTCATTTTCAAAAGAAGCATGTGAAAAGCGTGGTTTTAATACTTCTATACGTAAAATAAAGAACATGATTAATAAAAAAGTAAATAAACGTCAAAGTTTGCTTTTGATTGGAAAAAAAATCGAAAAATTGATCCCCAGCAACGATGCGTACACCTCCTATTAAATGTAAAGTTGCATCTCATGCTTTAAAAGAAAATTTATCACTTAGGGTAAGTGCACCAGTGATTGACACTTTTAGAGCAATCTCTGATGTTTTTAATGTTCTAGTCATCAAAAAATATTTTTAGAAATCTTAAGTTAATACTTATGGCATAAAAGACATTCAGAACCACATATATGTTAAAATATGTACATTTGATAACAATTATTTTATTTTATGAATTTTTATTTGACACCCACTCAATGTTCCAGTAATTGATACTGCCAGTTTTTCCCTTTATTAATAATTGGCACCCTATGTTCCAGTGTTTGACACTTCTTGTTATTCATTTTACCAGATATTAGCACCCTATGCTCCAGTGTTTGACATAAAATGTTAAAATTCTTATATGTAAAATATATGATTTTATTATTTTTCTTATTTAATTATTATTTCGGGATAGATGTCAATCACTGGAGCACCTACCATATAACAGAAAAAATAAAATAAGGAAACTAGAAAAAATGTCATAATTAATTCAGATTACTTTCAGAAATAAGTTTTAACGCCTATTTTCAAAAAATAAATTGCATCACCTAACTCAAACAATCTTCAATATGTTGAATTCCACCAGGATAAGGTTACAAGTCATACCTATTAAATTTACTGCTCCTTTTTTTTTTTTTTTTTTGAAAATATGAAAAAATGAGACCGGAATTGAAGCTATTCGCTTTATATGCATCCTACCAAAGTCCCCTTACGTGTCTCTTATGGATTATTGTACATTTGGGCTTTTAAAACAATCTCTTTAAAAGCGGTATCCCAAAACATTGGATGGACTATGGAAAGTTTTGGAAGAGGAGTGGAACAGAATCAAACTTGATGTTCTAATAAATACTCTGTGCTATCTATGAAATCAAGATTTAATATGATAGTTTAACAAAAGTGGTATCAGACTTAACATATTACAAAATAAAATTATATTTGATTACATATATATCTTTGCAAAATCGTTACAAAAATGTGAACACCCTTTATATGTATATATATATATATATATATATACATATATACCGGGTATCTCATAAATTTGTAGACGTTTTAAAAATTCATAAAAATTGAAGTAATTGGTTAGCGAAAAAGTTATTCTCATGAAAGGGTGTTTTTTTTTTTTTTTTTTTTTTTTTTGGTAATTGAAATAATAATATTAAAAATTTTCATCGATAGAGAGCGCTGTACACTGTGAAAAATAGATTTTTAAAAATAAGTGTATATTGTCTCAAAATAGCCCCGAAACAATATATACATAAATTTGAAAACTCATGTACTCATTTTTGTGTACATTGGCATGCCAAACATGGGGATATTGGGATTCTTATTGGTCAACCCATTTTTGAGCATGTCAATATACTCAAAAATGAGCACATGGGTTTTCAAATTTAAGTATATATTATTTCGGGGCTATTTTGAGACAATATATACTTATTTATAAGAACCTATTTTTTACAGTGTACGTGAGCAAATTACACATTTCCGTGAAATTTATTTTCATGCAAATGTTTACAGGTATATAATTCTATTCTATGTGTCCGCGCTATCACCACTAATCACAGTTTACAAACCAGTTACTATGCTGCTAACTACAGCCTCAGTCGGCGGCTCTTACCTAAGGGAAAACATCTCCACCATTAACGTTTTATCCACCAAGTCAGCATCGCAATGAAAACTTCATGTATGCGCAAGTAGGAGGCAAATTAGGAAATAAGCTGTGTTAATCTTTAAACAGTGCAATTTACAGGACTCTGATTTCCATAATCCTCATTACACTAGGGACCCTATATATAGAGAGATTGGACATTGACCGAAAGTCGGTCATCTTAGTGCCAATTTGGAGCGATCCCCGTAGAACGTAATGCTTTTTTCTTCGCGATTGACGCTTTACTATACAACATAAATGAAAGGAAATTGTGCTAAATTTGTGCAGAAAGTAATGCAGAATATAAATAAGTAATTTTTTTCGTCTTAGAGAGAAAAATAATTTGAAGAAAAACGAATTTTGTTTTAACCTTCGACATGGTTACTTTTTCAATTCCTATCGGAAAACAGAGGAATTTTTTGTTGTGTATTTCTATATTAAGCAGAATACGTTGATTGTGAAAGCAATTCTGCCTTAGTGAAAGTAATTTTACCTTATTTTTTCTGAGGACATACATTCTATATATAAAAAGTTAGAAAATTTTTAACAAAAATATGGAAATCTTAGTTTTTGTCAAGTAATTCATGAATAAATGTAAAACTACGGCAGAAGAACAGAAATAATTTTTTTTATTTTATAAAAATATTTACGTAATATTTTTACACGCTAAAAATACATATTTTATTTATTTCAATTGCGCATTATTAATAATAATGACTTAGTTAAATATTAAAAATAATAATTTTATTAATAATAATTTGTAAAAATATTAACTAAATATCTTTAGAAATTAAAAAATGTTTTTATTTATTTTATTTGCATTTGCTTATTTCATTTTTTTTTTTTTTTTTTAACATTATGTAAATAAAAATTATTACTTATTTCAGTATTATTTATAAAATTTATTATGGCAATTATTAATTAAAAGAAATTTATATTTCATATGTTAGCAAATAATATACACCTTATTTCCTTTATTTTTATTAATTTATTTTAAGAAATCTGATACATTTTGCGTACTAGCAAAAAATCAAAAAATATAGTTTTATATAATTATTTTATATATGTATTTTAAAATATACAGAAAAATACATTGAGATCTCATATATTAAATATATTGCACAATAGATCTTAAAAACCAATAGCTAGCAAATATATAATGTAATTATCTCATATGTTAGGAAATAAACACGTAAAACAGCATACAATAAGAGATTTTAAAGTATTTCAAGCATGATATGCAATAAATAATTATGCATTTTTATCTTTTAAAAGTATTCCAAAATTAAAGCAATTTATCTCCCAACAAAGAAAAAATGTAATAAATAAGTTCTTTTTCGATTATGACGTAAAATAATCAAAATTTCTTCTCAGCGTAATGGTAAGTAATGGAGCAATTGGCACTAAAATGGAGAATTTCGTCAAAAAGCCGGCGCGCCAATGTCCAGTCTCTCTCTATCGAGGGTCCCTACATTACACATGCGTGCAGCGCCCTCTATAAAAAAAAGTACCTTTTTTTTTTTTTTTCTTTTTTTTCTTTTTTTTTTTTTCTTCACCAGAAAAACAAAGGGAAATGAAAGAAAAAGAAAAAAAATCTCCTTTCACTAGCATAACATTTTCGCAAACCGCATTCAATTCTACCAATTCCTTCGACATTTATGAATATTTAAAATGTCTACAGACTTATGGGACCCCCGGTATATATACACTATAACAAAAAAAGTGACGCACCAAGAAGGACTAATGCAAACTGGACACAAATTAACATACATACAGGTTTTGATGGAATCAAGCACCAGTTCATCCTTATCGTCGATCCTACGTGCAACTGGTACTTCAGTGACTTCAAATACCCTTAATAGGCGGCTCAGTGAAATGGGGTTGAGCTCAGTCCCCGGATCTCTCTTCCACCGAGGACGTTTGGAGCATCATAAAAAGGGTCCAACAACGAGCTCGAGATTTTACCAATCTAACGCAACAATTGGACAGAATCTGGCACAATACTTCACAGGAGCACATCTGCCAACTTTATCAATTAATACCAAGCCGAATAACTGAGTACATAAGGGCCAGAAGTGGACCGACGCGTCATTGACTTGTTTATTTGTGAGGCCCTTTCTCTTTATTAAATCATTCAAATTGTCTGAAACTGTAACCAATTGTTTTTCTCCACATGTACATCACATCTACCAATTTTTGTCCCATTCGGACCACCCATTCCACCCCATCTACCAATTTTTGTTCCCACTTCTTCTTAGTGCGTCTTTTTCCTTTTTTTTTTTTTTTTTGTTATAAAGTGTATATATATATATATATACATACATTAAGAGGGTCATAATGTTCACGATAAATCATAAAGATTTATTGGACTTTTAAATAATATATCGCCTTTAATGTGAATTAAAATATTCAACAGAATTTATATAAATACCACTTATGCATGGTGTCCTATTTTTAGTACGATGGGGAAATATGGGTGTTAACAGATATTTATTAAATTAACAGATATTACTTTGAATTTTATGAAATAAAATCGATATATTTTTTACGGTGTAAAGTTTAAATGTTTCCAAAAGAAATAAATATGCCAGAATGAATGAAAAATTCAATATATAACGCTAAAATTTCAGATGCAAAAATTTCTTTCCGTTTCAGTAATTTTGAATAACTATTATTGTACACGGATGAAAGTCAGAAGAAACTTTTATCATAAAAATGTTATTTATAATCAATTTGCGAACACAGGACAGAAACGGAAATAAAACTGTTAGGAAATGTTTGTTGCCAGACTTGTTTATTGATTAATCGGTGATATCGATTTAATAATTTGTCCACAGAAGTATCGATATTTCTAGATTTCTACCTATTGTATATGAACTAAAATAAAATATGACAGTGTAAAATTTGAAAGGAAAATTAAATGAAAGAAACATTAGCAGACTGATCATTAAATGAATGTAATTTGTTATAAATAAATCAGATTTTAGTTTATTTTTCAGGAAAAATAATGTATTGCTGAAAATATGCTGCAATAGTGTCACTATTTTAGACAATAGAGTCTTTACAAGTTGGTAAAGAGAAACTTATTACTGTATTTTAAGTACAGTACATGTAAGTTAAATGAAAGAAAAACTTGAAATGAGACATTCTTTTTTTCTTTTCTTTTCTTTTTCTTTGTGGATTTTTTCTCAGTTGCCAGTCAAATCCCAGATCATTCAAGAGTGCTCGTAACGGGTTAGAATTCACTGTAATTCCGTAAATACCGATCTAATAAACTTTCATGTAAAAAAAAAAAAAAAAAAAGTCTCCTCTACAATGCAGAAAGATAACTGTATGGTGTAGGGATTGTTCATTACCCTTTGATAATTTTGCAGTTTACTTTTACACTATGCGTAATACAAGGTGGTTTAAACTAAATGGTACATAGAGATTGATAACTCCGCTACTACTGACTGGATCTGAATGAAACTTTAAATGTTCTGTATGTTGTCTGTGAAACTAAGATTTTCGATGAAAAAAAAAGAATTTTTAATTTCACCAACAGTGACATGCATGCTTCCCATTTTCACTTGTATCTTTTTGCGTGCGTAAAAGTTAGTCAGAGCTTATAACCCTCTAGCGGGTTACAATTGCGATCCCGACCCCAATTCCCAAGTAATTCTTACTCCTTATGACCTAACACACTCACATGCGTCGTTTAGGTATGAAATTTTTAACCACTTTTTATATGCGACAACTAGGGTAGGTGCTCCAGTGATTGCCATGCTCCAGTAATTGACATCTATTCCGAAATAATTAATAAATAAGAAAAATAATAAAACCATATATTTTACATATAGGAATTTTAACATTTTATGTCAAACACTGGAGCCGGAATGGGACGTTTCGGCGCGGCCGTTTTGGCGCGGCCGTTCCGGCGCGAAACCCATTTCGGCGCGGCTGTTTTGGCGCGGCCGTTTTGGCGCGAGATCCATTTCGGAGAGGCCGTTTCCGCGCAGACTGTCCTTCACGAAATGGCCTCGGCTTTCGTCTCAGCCTTTTCAGTTAAAATTTATTTAATGATAGATATGATATCTTATTTATTTATTTATTTATTATGCGTGAAGAAAAAACTATTTTAAATTATTTATTAAATATATTAATGATGAATAGAATTTTGCTTAATTTAAAGGAGCCAATGATAAGATTAAAAACTTGTTTTTTTATTAAACTTAGTCATCAGATGGCATCACATACGCAGCAATTCTAAAGATTCTAACCAATTTGGTGATGGAGGTTCTTTGGGGAATAAAATAAACAATGTAATTTCTGATTTTTTTTTTTTTTTTTTTTTTTTTTTTAATGCTTGAACCAAAAAATATTTTTAATTTTTTATTAATGACATTAATGATGAATAGGATTTTTCGTAATTTAAAGAAGTCAGTGGTAATCTGAGAAAAGAACTCGATTTTTGTAGTTAAAACTTATTAAACCTATTGCCGTGCGGTTCTTTGGGTAATAAAATAAACAATGTAATTTCTGACTTAATATATATATATATATATAATGCGTAAACAAAAAATTATTTTAAATTATTTGCTAAAGATATTAATGATGAATAGAATTTTGCGTGATTTAAAAGTGCCAATGATAAGGTGAGAAACTAGATTTTTATAATTAAAAAGTATTAAAATTAGTCATTTGTGTATGTAGGAGCCTCGCCTCCCCCCCCCTCAAGTCCCCCCTCGAGGGGAGTAAATTTTCATGATGGGTATCTTTCAAAAGAGCTCGCCAATACCTTTAAAACGAATGGTTGAACCATTGATCTGCGATAATTTAAAACGAAGTTATCGATTTTTTTTACTTTTAACGAAAAAAAAAAAAAAAAACTTAGAATTTTTTTTTTTTTTTTTAAATATATATATATATATATAGAGAGAGAGAGAGAGAATAAAGTGGACTTTTTTTGGATATTTGGTGTTATACTACTTGTGGAAATCGTCTTCATTTTCATAAAAGATAATTTTTTTAAAATAATAATTTTAATAAATTATTTTTTAAAAACAGAAATATTTTTTAATAACCGAATTAAGTTCTATGTAAATGTAGGTGCATTAATGAAACGGGGGGTTGAGGGGGCGGTACCCCCCCCCCCCCCCCCTGACACAGAACTAATTATCATATAAAAGTCTCCCTTTGAATTGTTTAACATAGGTTTACATAACATCGTTTTCTTACCTCTTAATATCCAACCTGTATTTATAGTATTAAATTTTAGGGTAAGAGAAAGTCGAGTGAGTGACACACCAGATTATTATTATTTTTTTTTAATGCTTAAATCAAGAAATATTTTTAATATTGTTGAAAAAAAAATCTCAATTTAACAGTTAATTTATTTCTTGGTGAGAAAAATATTTATCTAATTTTATCAACGAAAGAAAAGTTGACCTTGTTTTTAGTGAGGTTGCTTAAATATGATTCCTGAAGAAGAAAGCACCTATATTTTCTTTTGAGAAAGCTGTCGAGGTTTTCTTAATTTATGTTATTACCAAACTAAATACTTTTTATTGAAGACATATTTTTGGGTTTCATTACTTAGTATGGAACAATATCTATTGCAAGTATTTTAAAAACATTAGTTCATTAATCCTTTAGCTGTGTAGTATTTTATCTGTTTAATAACTGATAAAAACAATAGTAGGTGAAGGTAGGAATTAAAAAATGATTAAATTTAATAAAATAATAATAATAAAATAATATAAACTAAGTAATATAATAATAAATTAAATATATATATATGTATATATTTTAACTCTATGGTTATTCAGTAATCTTATTTTCCA
>OZ005662.1:69672404-69929904 GCA_963930645.1 Salticus scenicus | reverse complement strand
TTACACATAAATATTAGCATCTTATACTGCATTATTGTAACATACATCTGTTATTTGAGTGGCGAAACAATTTTATAACATATTAAGAATATATATATGTATTAGATTTAGACGTATTTAAACGCTTTATATTCCTTTAAATTTGATTCTATATAATAATTAATATAGTATCTATAATTTATGCATGAAAAATAGCATATGTGTGTCTTTTAAATTCAACGATTTTATTAAAAATAAATAAATAAATAAATAACCTTATACTGATACCACATTTTAAATAAGAAAATTATATTTGCAGTAATGTAACTCTGCATCACTCTATAATTCTACTTAGTCGTAGGGATAATTTAAATGGATAAAAAAAAAAAAAATTCAAACTCTCAATTCGTTTGATTTTATTTCTAAATTTTCTTTTGTATTGTGGGGCATCAAAAACCCTCTAAAAACATATCACTTTGATTTCCATTTGAAAATGTTCCATTACCTGTAAAAACTGTCGCACCAAATACAGTAATCGCCGCTTAATAAATTCACTGGTTAATGAAATCAGCCGCTTAATCTGATTAAATTGCCAGGACCGGAATCGAATCAATGCAAACTACTTTTGAAACCGCCGCTTAATAAAATCAGCATCGCCGGTTAATAAACTCAAAAATATCTCCTCAACAGCCAAAAATATCATTTATGCGCACTAAAAAAAAATTTTATTTACAATGATTTCTTTTTTTTTTTTTTTTGTAATAGAAAAAGAAATTAAAGCGCAACAAACTCTCCGTTATCGCTCATTGTCGAAGATTTTACACTTGCAGCAAGTTGCAAATTAAGCACGCCCCGCAATTTATCTTCGTAACAATTTCAAGGAACATATTCTTCAAAGCGCAGTCATAAATTACAAATTTGGTTTGAAATATATATATTTTTTTCTAATTATTAAAAGCAATTTCTATTTATTATTTTGAAATTACTATAATACATGAGGTTTAAACGAAAAGATTTTAAATTTATTAGAACAGCGTGAACTTTTGGTAAAGTAATAATGATTTTCCTCTAACGAAAGTGCATGGGAACTTGGAATGCGTTTAATTTACTTAAATTTACTTATATCGAAGAAACAATTAGTTAATTATCTACCAAAAATTAATTAATATTGTTTACTAATTCCATTATTCGTTACCTTTTGCAGTTTATTTCGAAATTCAGGGAAGTAATACCTTCTCCTTAAGGGAAGGAACATTCGCCGGATATAAAAATCAGCCGCTTAATAAAATCACTTTGGCTCAGAACGAATGTGATTTAAATAAGCGGCGGGAACTGTATATCATTTTCTGAAAACTTTTAGGGGTTCATATATACATCATTTTAAAAACAGTAAAAATGAACTCAGAGGCATCAAAACATATAGAAAAAAGAAAATCTCAAAATCGGATTTTGACATGATTACAATTCTTTCTTTACACATGCATATTCCCAAAGTAACAAAATATAAATAATAAATAAATTTATTTTTGAAAAATATTAAATGCTTGTAAATTAAATTGTTTAAAATTTTCTCCATCAGCATTACCAATACAGTATTTTTCATAACTTAATTGTTTTCTTGGGGTTTTAGGTTAAGTTTGTTTACAAAAGGAATTAATTTGATGTTCATATAAAATTGTGGTTTTCATATTGATAATATGCATGCATTTTGAAATTAAGAACAATGAGTGGAACGGGATTTTTTTTTTCTTTTTACATTATCAACTATATCAATTTCATCATTTGTAATAATTTTTTAATTAAATTAAATTTAAGTCGAATTAAAAGTAGAAATTTATATAAAAACTAGTATTTTGTGACCACCACAAGACTTTCTGCTATATTTTCCTATACAAATTCACTCAATAACAATATCAAAGAAAAAAAAAAAAAAAGGTTTTTTTTTAAGTTTTTTTTTTTTTTTTTTTTTTTTTCGTTAAAAGTACAAAAATCGTTAACTTCGATTTAAATTATCAGAGATTTATAGTTCAATCATTCGTTTTAAAGGTATTGACGAGAGCTTTCGAAAGATACCCATCTTGAAAGTTTAACCCCCCCCTTCCATAAAGAGTACTCCCCCCCCATGGGGGAACCGATGCCCCCACATGCACAGAATTTTTTTCCTAGTTAACTACTACTATTGTCAATAATTCATATTAATTTTAGAATCACAAGTTTAAAATAACTCTCTTTATGCACATTTATACGAAATTTTGTCATATACTGCCAAAGTTAAAAGTTTAGAAAAAATGTTTTCACAGCGCCACCTGTTGAGCGATTGATCCCCAAATCTAATCAGCACCAGTTTATGTAAGGTTAACTACATACCAAGTTTGGTTAAATTTCATTCATTGGTTTGTGAGATACAGCGTCCACAAAAAAACGTGATACACACAGACAGACAGACATTTCCTAAAAACTATCAATTCGTGTTCAGGAAATCCTAAAACGTGTAAATCCATCAAAAAACGGAGGTCGAAAATTTTCACGAATCCAATACTTTCTTTATATTACATATAGATGAAAGTAATAATAATAGTAATAATAATAATTGCCGAAACGTCAGTGGAGGCCCTCTGTTGAGACTCAAAACGGTTTTGGGCTGTGTCTGTGTGTCTGTCTGTCTGTTGCGCGATAGCGGCCTCAAAAATAGCGCTATTGACTTGAAATTTGGTACACATGTTCATGAGCCTTACGAAATCAGCTGTATAGTTTTTGGTATGTATTCCATTTGTAGTTCGTATACAGGGACACGCCAAAGTTTTTCTTATCATTACGGCCTATGGGAGGAATTTGTATGTATCGCGATAGCGGCCGCAAAAATAGCGCTATTGACTTGAAATTTGGTACACATGTTCATGAGCTTCACGAAATCAGCTGTATAGTTTTTGGTATGTATTCCATTTGTAGTTCGTATACAGAGACACGCCAAAGTTTTTCTTATCATTACGGCCTATGGGAGGAATTTGTATGTATCGCGGTAGTGGCCGCAAAAATAGCGCTATTGACTTGAAATTTGGTATATATGTTCATGAGCCCCACAAAATCAGCTGTATAGTTTTTTGGTATGTATTCCATTTGTAGTTCGTATACAGGGACACGCCAAAGTTTTTCTTATCCTTACGGCCTAAGGGAGGAATTTGTATGTATTGCGATAGCGGCCACAAAAATCACGCTATTGACTTGAAATTTGGTACACATGTTCATGATCCCCACGAAATTAGTTTTGGGTGTGCATTCCATTTGTAGTTCGTGTACAGGGACACGCCAAAGTGTTTTTTTATCATTAAGGCCTATGGGAAGAATTTGTATGTACCTCAATAGCGGCCGCAAAAATTCACCGATTGACTTGCGAATTGACGCATATATTCAGGCTCGGTATAGAAATAGCTATTTATTTTTTTAGGTCTATATTTTTTATGGTTTGCATGCAGGGACACGCCAAAATACTTCATATTACGGCGTATGAGGTGAATTGCGTTTAAACGCATTTTAACATCTTTAGTTTGCAATCAAGAAAATTATACTAGCGTACGTGAGTAAGATGTTTAAACTTATGTTGTTTCAAGAAAATATGTGCTCTTAAGCTTTCAAATGAATGTACAGGACCTTACAAAAGTGTTCTGACAATGTCACGTAGTCATCCAAACGATGTTAAATTTGGAACAATTATTAATTTTAAACGCAAAGTAAGCTGAATAGTTTTTACTGGTGTATACAATGTTTATGGTTTGTTTACAGAGACACGCAAAAGAATTTCGTAGCATTAGAGCCTATGGACAAACTTTTATTTAAGCGCGCACTTTCATGCGTTTATGCTGAATTGAACTTAATAAAATTAACATACATTATAAAAATGCTTAAAATTATGTTTACTCTTAAAAAAGGTTATGTATAGACTAAATAATTTATGGGAACACACAAAATAATTCCGAGTATGTACTGTAATCATCCAAATGATGTCAAATTTGTTTGAAAAATTAATGAGTTATAATTAATTAGGTTTATTCTTATTATTGGCGATTATAATGACTGTGGCTACTTTTCCGGGATACATAAAATAATTTTGTACTATTACGGTCTATAGTCGATATTTCTTAAATGTTTATTTTAACATGGTTACACCCCATCAAATATAATGAAATTTTGTTAGAATTTTAAAAACATATTTTCTTGTTGATAATTGTGGGCATAGAATAGGAAATTAGTTTAAAGGTTACGCAAAATATTTCCGATATGCTATGTAATTTTTTTTGGTTGGTTGGTTGGTGTCGTGTCCATGGGGAGAACTATAGAAAACCATGAGCGTGCAAAACACAGCCGGCCAACTCCTTGATGTTATCGGAGTACAGACTCTCAATGTCAAAGGGGGAGAATTCCCCAAGCTGAGCCAGGGATCTTAAAATGGCTGGGCAGTCAAAAATATGTTTTGGTGTTAGTGGAACATCATCACAGTTGCTGCAGAGACGGTAGGTTCTATTGCCATCTCTCAGGATCTTCATACCTCGATAATGACCAGTTCTAAGGCGAGTGATAGTTTTGGTAAGGTCTCTGTTAGCGTTTATTTCACAAATCTGCGAGTCTTTTTTAATGGTGTTTTCTCTCAAACGGAACCTTGCCATCGCATTAACATCGTCAAGAGTGACCTTGGCGATATTTTCATTATTGAGATTTCTCCCTTTCTTGGCAAGTTGATCTGCCTCTTCGTTTCCAGGGATGCCGACATGCGCGGGGATCCACTGTAAAATACATATCTTGTGTAGTTTGTCAATTTCTTCTAATTGGTGTTGGATATTGTGGGTTAGCCTTGATTGACCTTTATTTAATGCTTCTAAAGCAGCTTTGGAGTCACAAAAGATGACTAGCCCGTTAGATTTGTCAGTGTTGTTGAGTAAGATGTATTCATGCAATGCATTGTATATTGCTTTAAGTTCACTGGTGAAATTTGAGGCAATGGAACCAGTGCCCAGTGAATGGTTCATAGTTCTGCCACTGGGTAGTACAAAGTGTACACCCGCACCGC
Organism: Salticus scenicus; assembly: GCA_963930645.1. Classification (NCBI taxonomy): domain Eukaryota; kingdom Metazoa; phylum Arthropoda; class Arachnida; order Araneae; family Salticidae; genus Salticus; species Salticus scenicus. The sequence continues at coordinate 69,924,863 of OZ005662.1, read as the reverse complement.
CTTTTTGAAAAGTTTCGTCAGCTGAGCCATCAGTATATGCATGGACAAGGTTATTTTCCGACATTGCATTGATTGTCTGCATACCCTTTTCAAAGATAACTGATGTTAATTCCTTTTTGGAGCATGGAACAACAAGATTGGTGTTGATAGTGGTATTTTTGGGTAAGCACTTGGAGAATGCAGGCTCTTACAGGAAATCAAGGGTGCTGTGCTCGAGACCGATCTCTCGTCTTATATCGGAATCAAATTGTAGAGTGGACGATCTTTTAAGTCTGGTTTTCTTGGACCAATTTTCAAAGGTTCTTCGTGAGATGTGGTCTGAGTCACGACTTCGTATTTTGTTAGTAAAGTTTATGGTTTGGTACTTCCTTCTGTTATTGAGTGATGCTAAGCCACATTCTCGTATCACTTTTTCATTGTTTGTAGAGGAAACTGCACCGCAGATGATTTTGGCTGCTCTAGCCTGGATGCTGTCCAAGTAGTGGAATGTTGTGGCTGAAGTATGGGCCCAAATGGGGGTGGCATACTCAATATGTGGTCTTGCCAGGGCAGTATAGGTTGTCCGAAGGGTTTTAGGATTTGCTCCCCAGTTAGTGCCACATAAGCTCTTTAGGATTTTTAGCCTCTTTAGAGCTTTGTTTCCACAGTTCTTGATATGTTCACCAAATCGCAATTCGGGATCAAGTTGTACTCCTAGGTATTTTGGATTATCTGTTTGTGTAAGGGGAACGCCATTCAGCATGATGGTAGGTCTGAATTGGTTTCTGTGTTTTCGATCCGTTGTAAACACCGTGAATAACGACTTCTGAGGATTAAATTTCAGTTTTAGATTATGAGACCAGGTTAGGACATTCTTCAGTGATTGGTTAAGAGCGAGGGCAGATTTATCAATATCATTGCAGGTATGCCATATAGCTATGTCGTCTGAAAAGCAGGCAATTTTTGTTTCATCATGTAGGTGTTGGTGGATATCGTTAACATACAAAAGAAAGAGTAATGGGCTAAGAACTGAGCCCTGGGGAACACCTGCCCAGCTTTTCCTGCTTTTCGAAAGAGCTCCATTAAAACGAACCCTTAAATTCCTATGTCTCAAGAAGTCTGCAATCCATATAAGTGCGTTTCCTTTGATCCCGTGATTATGGGCAATGACAATTAGTTTTTGCCTCCAAACAGTGTCGAAAGCTGCCGACATGTCAAGAAAGACAGCCGTTGTTTTTCTTGGTGGTTTCTCTTGAAAGCCGTCAATGATGGATTGACAAAGGTGGAACAGTTGATCTACTGTTGAGTGGTGCTTCCGATAGGCCCCTTGGTAGTAGCTTAGTTTTTTCTGTTCGGTGAGAGCACCCAATATTCTAGAATGAATAATGCGCTCAGTAATTTTACAAAGAATACTTGTAAGAGCGATTGGTCTATAGTTCTTGCATTCACCAGCAGTCTTCCCCGGTTTCAGGATTGGGACAATGATGGACATCTTCCATAACCTTGGCAGTTTTCCCGTTTTCCAGGAGGAATTGATTATTTTTAGAAAAAAGTCTTTTGCGACATTGCCAAAATGTTTAACCATATGTCCAAAAACAAGATCACTGCCTGGTGATTTCCGGGGGTCTAGTTCGTTAATTGCACGATTTAGTTCTTCTATGGTGATGTCATCTGACATTGGGTCGATGCCATCTTGCGATCTCGCGTCTCTTAGTAGTTTCTTCACTGTGGCACGAACAGATCTATCTTCCTTGTCAAACTCCAATCTACTGGTGCTCGAATAGAATGTAGCCAGCTCATTTGCAATAGCCATATTTGAAATCTCTGATGGATTTGAGATGTCCACAAAGTTAGACCGTGGATTGGTGTGGCCAGTGAAGCAGTTGTTTAAGGTTTTGGCTACCCTCCAGAATTTGGAGTCTTTTCTGGGATCTAGGTTTTTACAAAATTCAGCCCATTTAAGACTTTTACCGTTTGCAATTGCTTCTTCGACTTGAGTAGTTGCTTCAGAAAGTAGTTTTCTATTTTCTTCAGTATTGTCCGTTTTCAGTTTTTCATTTAAGCAATCTCTTTCTCTAATGAGGGAGTCAATATTTAAATCTTTCCAGTAAGGAACCCAGTTGTTCTTTCTCTTCCCTCTGGGAATGTAACGTCTTGCAGCTGTAGTGATAGAATTTATAAAATATTTAACGTTTTCATTTAGGTCTGAAGTGAAAGATTTATTGGAGCACAGCTCATCCAATAAAAGTGTAAAAATTTCCCAGTCTGCTTTTCTAAAGTTCCAGGATCGTTTAATCTGAACAGTCTCGGGTCCAGAGCAGAGATTTATTGATGTGATTATGGGGCGGTGGTCGCTCATAGCATTTTCAAGAATCTTCCAATTGCAGCTAATGGCAAGGCAATAGCTGACAGCCGTGATATCAAGAGCTGATTCAGTGCCTGAAGTTCTTGAGAGGTAGGTGTTTTGCCCATTATTGATGACAGACAATCCTAGGTCAATCAGGATATCTTCAACTTGTTGACCTTTAGGGTCGATGATGGGAGAACCCCAGGTGGGACTTTTCGCATTGAAGTCGCCCAACAGTACAATTGGGTCAGATGGTAAATTGGTGAAAGTGTTGAACACTTCAGTATTTATTTCAGAATTGTCTGGATGGTAAGCGTTGATAAGGAAAAACGAAGCCTTGGGAAGAAAAATATGTAACGCCTGGATTTCAGTGCTTAATGGATTTCCATCACTTGCAAGTTCAATTTCTGTATACTTTATGTTACGCTTGATGAGGAAGGCCAAGCCTCCACCGCAGCTATTCTTTCTGTCTTTCCTAATTGTGACATAGCCCTTGATGTTAAGAGTAAAGTTGTTGTTGAGTTTCGTCTCTTGAAGACACGCTATATCAATATTATTTTCGAGCAAAATACTGTGAAGTTCATCTCGTTTTCTTTGAGTTCCATTGATGTTGAGTTGGAGTATATTTATCATCCTCGTAGTGCATTTTCCATCCAGCTCCCGGACTGCAGAGTTGGACGCGTCGGCTACCCCGGACGCAGTATCGAAAGTCCTCGTAGTACATTTCTCATTCAGGTCCCGGACATCAGAACTGAACGCGTCGGCTACCCCGGACGCGGTAGCATTCACAAAATAACTTGAATGATCTCCCATGGAAAAATGTTTGCCATTGCCTCCAAGGAGGTTGGACTTCTGCCTGTTGGTCCGCGGAAGGTATTTTATTTCCCTTCTACCACCCAGTGGAAAATCCAAAGGAGGCATTCCCCTATCCGCCACCTGGGGACGCGCCCTCTAGGGGTTACAGGCTCCCCCGAGAGGATATGCTATGTAATTTTTTTGTATGAAATTTGGTAGTTATGAAATTTGGTATTTATGAATTTCGGGGTAATAATACAAGACCGTCGTTTATTAAGAATACATATTGTTGCGTACATGGGGGTCCGTAAGTTGTCCGAGAATGAAAGGCAAAACTTGCAAAAATTCAGTGATATTCACAGGAAGTTCCAGAAAAATACAGGTCTATAAACCAAGTATCAGCTTCAATTCAACCTGTAAAAACAGCTTAAACAACAGCCGTTAACAGAAAATCAACAGTACAAACTGTTTAGCAATAACACATAAAGAAAGTCTCATCTAAAGCTCAAAGCAAAGCAAGCATTTGACGAAACTGACACAGATCTGAGACTGACCGCTTTGGTGAAAAAATGCTCCTTTTATACATTTCTATCGAACACAGACTGTTCTGGAAAATTCTCGTATCTCATAATGAGATTAGAGCTTCCATATTTGGTATATCCCTAATAAGGATTTTCTCGCCAAGGTCGCCAAAAAATCGCCAAGGAGGAAAACAGTCGTCAAATTTGGCGCCAAATCCATTTCTTCCCTTATTGGAGCTTTTTTAAGTGTTTTTAAAGGAAAATTAGGCCATTTTAACGCTAAAACGACTAGAAATGCACAAAGTTAGCATTTTATTAACTTTACTAAACCTCTTTGAAAGAATTGATACAAAAATAAATGCAATTATTTACAATTCCGTAACACTTTATAAGATATGCAAATAGAGACTCAGCGGGGGGTTGAGGGAGGCGGCAGCACCCCTCAGGAATGTATCTGATTATGGTAACAAGTCGATCGAATCAATATATACGATTATATAGTAAGGAATAAATAAAAATGACCTATTGAATAATGTCTGATGTAAATAGGACGTTGAGGCTCCTGATCTGCAGATCCACTAGTAATAATTGATCATTACAAACATCAAGCATTACAACAAAGAAGACTTGAATTAATGTACAAAGAACCACAAATGGAAATAAGGATTTAAACAATACAAGAAGACATTTAAAAAGTAAATATGAATTAATTTGCTCACATGTAGCACAAACTTGATTTATGTCGTTTAGAAACAATGTAAAAGTTACTAATATATAGGGTGACAAGAAATAACTGGGACGAAGTTTCAAACCAAATATCTGTAACTACCACTATCGCAAACTCATTTTGGAAGATGTTGTCTTACCTTGGTCGCAAAAGGTCTTTGGAAACAAAAGATGGACCTTCCAACAGGATTCCGCACCTGCACACAAAGCTAAAGGCACTCAAGATTGGTGCAAGACAAATTTTCTTGACTTCATTGGAGCTCAAGAATAACCACCGTATTCCCCAGATTTGAACCCGATGGATTATTCTGTTTGGTCCATCTTGGAGACAAGGGCCTGTGCTAAAACTCATAAAACTTTGGCATCCCTAAAGCAATTCTTATGCAAGGAATGGGATAAAATATCAGTAAGTGAGTTGCGGGCCCATAGCCGAAAATTTTGTGACACGTTTAAAGCTCTGTATTAAGGCTAAAGGTAGCCACCTTGAAAATTTTTAAATATAAGAGACAAAAATAATGTATTCATATTTATTGAAGTTTGGTCGTAATATTTTCATTAGCATTAAAGTTATAACGTATCATGTGTGTCCAACTCATTTCTTGTCACCCTGTATTTTAACAGGTATCATTAAGAACGAAGTGATTTTCAAAATGAATATAATTCCTACAGATTTACAAAGATAAAAGATTTTCAGATTAATAGCGCAATAGTAGCACTTTTAACCCTACAAGGCACCCAGTTCCATATGTGGAACACCGACTTTAATCGTTCCTATAGCTATAAAACTATTAGTAGCGACATCTCTTGACATCTTGATAGAAGCTACTGACATTTAGCAATGTAGTAATACGAATCTTTACCTAAAGATGTCGTTCATGTTTTTGTTATAGTGCACTCAGAGTGAAATTTGAATGAAAGTGATACGTTAGTCGTTTGTCTGAATTCAAAAATAAAAAAAGAATAGTTTTTGAACAGATTTGACTCGAAAAAAATACTGTGTGTTATAACGAAGTGTATATTTTGCAGGGGTAAGTTGTTTTTTTATATTACAACATTAACCTTTTAGTAAATCATATTTTTATGCATGTTCCAGATACGGTACGTTGAGCTTTAGTGTCCGTTTTTACTTATACGTACTTACGATAACTTTCTTTATGAATACTTTGATTTTATTGCAGATAATGTCGAGAAGAAGATTACGTGATGAAGATATTGAGGGTTTCTTGAATATTCCTTCTGGAAAAGACCTCAAAAGACCCTCTCTAGGAAAAGACCTCAAAATGCCTTCCATAAAAGACCTAAAAAAGGGAAAGGTTCAGAGAGGTTATTCAGAGCAATGGGTAGCAAATTGTGATAATACAGATATTGTCACCGTTATGTGGTACGATAACAAACCAGTCGTTTTATCATCGTCTTTTGTGGGTCAAGGGCCAAAAGAAACAGCAAGAAGATACTGCAAGAAACAGAAAAAGTATATACAAGTGGATTGCCCCCAAATAATCAAAACATATAACCAGCATATAGGTGGTGTGGACCTCCTAGATTCGTTCCTAGGCAAATATAAAATAAAAATTAGGACAGAAAATAGTACTTGAGGCTATTTTATCATCTTCTTGATGTAAATCTTATCAGTTGCTGGTTATTGTAGAGAAGAGTCGGGGAGCAGCAGCATACGCCAACCCCAATGAAACAGAAGGATTTCAAATTTGAAGTAGGGAAAAGTTTATGCATGTTTGGGCTATCGATAAACAAAAAGAGAAGTAGACAAAGTTTATCTGATGAAATTGAAAATAAAAGGCAGAAGACAAATACATCAATTCTACCTCCTCGTGATGTCAGACGTGATGGGTTTGAGCATTTTCCAGTTTGGGGTGAAAAAAGACAATGATGCAAATATCCTGGTTGCAAAGGAAAAACATTCTTATCTTGCGACAAATGTCGTGTTGAACTTTGCCTGAATGAATAATAATTGTTTTAGATCTTTTCATCAATAAAAAAATAACAAATTTATTATATTAGTTATATGATTTTGTTTATTATAAGTTGCAATACATAAAACAGTAAATTATATAATAGTTATTTCATTTTGTTTAAAATAATAAGTCACTAATTGAAAAAAATTCAAATAGGAAACTATTTCCAAAACAATTCAATTGTACTCGTTTAATACCAAAAAGCATAGTTAAGGCTCAGTGTACCGTATGTGGAACTGAAATAAAAAGTTGATTTTTCCGTAAAATATGGTTTTATTTTTAATTTTATGAGTTTTCCCTATCTTCTGATCACTAATTACAACCTATATATTTTTGTCGCGCACTAAAAAAAAATTGAGCCTTGTAGGGTTAATTCGAATGTCATGTATAATATTATTAACTCATCAATTCACCGAATATGCAGTTTAAAAATACAATTCACTGAAAAGAGTTTAAAACAATCTAATAAAATCAAGAAGTATCGAAAATATCATTAATTTCGAAATGCGTACAAAAAATTGAACTAATAATATAGAAAATAACAACGATTAAACGAACGTTAATAATAATTATTCGTTACTCTTACAACGTTTTTATTGCCTGTAAAATAAGACAAGCCTGGCAAGTAATGCTATTTATAAATTTCCGTTGTGACATTTTAGATAATTATATATATTTTTTTTTTTTTCAAAACCACAAGATTTTTCACTTTTTAAGTTAAGTTTTCCCAAAATGTGACGACAGCGAGTTTGGTTAATTACATAAAATATCCAGTATATATATATATATATATATATATATATATATTTTTTTTTCTGTTTTATAAAATCATTGTATTTACAGTATGGGAATTAATCACGTAGAATATCCTGTGACCTTATTATTTATTTTTTATTTCATAAAATAGTTGTACTTACAGGCTAAATCTTACATTGATAATTTTTCAAAAATAAAACATTTTTCAAAATTTCTTCAGCGTAAAAAAAAAAAAAAAAAGTATAAAGATAATTTTCAAAATATTTTGTCAAATAATAATAATAATATTATTAATAACAATAATAATAATGTTATAGATACATGAAAATCCATACATTAATCCAAAGTATTTCAAATTGTGCCAAAGGCTAATATAAAAAAAACTGTTTGCATATGTCTTTCAGAATCAGCCTACGGAAAAAAATGATTTTTTATATTATCTATATAATTAATTGTTTTAACTTGATTAATAATATATATATATATATATATATATATACATGAAAAAAAAAATATTTTGATTTTATAGTTTTAATATATTTTGTTCGCGTAATGAAAATATAAATCTAAGCAAAATATAAAATTCCTTCATTTAAAATTCTTTCCCCTACCCCCACCCACATTAAACTATGCTTCGAATATGTGGTGTTTTATTATTTCTCACATAAGTAAGTTTTACAAAAATTAACATTTTAAATTAATTTATTTATATGCCATTAAAAATACCATTATTCTCGAAATCATCAATTTTATTAAATTCTATAATATTCATTACAAAATGGATAAACATTTAAACGTTTAATGTTAAAAAAATTATTATAAGCTAAATCTAAAAATTAATTTTATTTATGTGCTTTAAAATTAATATTTCTCTTTTATCTAAATGTAATAAATTTGTTTGTCAAAAATTTCACCGAAATACTGGTGACTTTCAATTTATAGTGTTAACATAAAAAGATATTTCATTAATGAAATTTGCTCTTAGTTTATTATTTTAATCCTTAGAAACAAATCTTGCAAATATTACATTAATTTTTATTAGTTCTAAATGAATATTTATTAAAAAAAAGAATGTTTTTCTAATGTTTCGTTTATAACATTTTATATTGTTTTATAATAAATGTTTCGTTTGCAGCACTCGTGCCTACTTTATTCGCCTGACGAAGGATCGTTTTTTCTTCCGAAACAATTGTTGCGACTTTCTTGCATTTCATGGTGTTTATTCAAAGGTTTGTACTTATTATTAATGTTTTATAATGTCTGTTTTATCAGTTTAAAGTGTTAAAAAAAAAAAAAAAAAAAAAACATTTATCTAATCGTTTGAACTTTAATGTAATCCTTCAAAGCTTGAGAGAGAGAGAGAGAGAGAGAGAGAAAAAAAAAAAAACTTTTGTTATACAATATATATATGTCATCAGTTAAATTTTTTTACGTTATTTGCAACTGACGGAAATAATAACTTTTTTGAAAATGTAAGCAGCATTTTTAGGAATTTCGATTCTGTAACACCATGCAAAAATTTCTAAAGAAAAATTAAATTTTATAAATATATTATAAGAAAGTGTATTAAAAAAACTTAAAAGTACTAAAAGCCTTGAAAATGAAGAAATGGAGATATAAATAATAATAATAATAATAATAATTAATTAATTAAAAACGATTTAACAAAGTTGTATATTTAAAAGAAAATTTTCCCTCTTAGAGTTTATATTTTATAACATTACCGACAGATGGCGACACTAAATAAAGTTACCTATAGTTTTTGGAGAAATTCGTTTCTATGGAGAATGTACAGCTGTAAATTTAACTTTTTCTTTTCCTTTCTTTTTCCTTTTAAAATTACTTACTTACTAATGTTTAGGATTTTTTTTTTTTTTTTTTTAACAAAATCAGCTATTAAGTTTTAAAAAATCAATTTTCTTTATAAAACATTTAAAATACATTTTTTAAATACTGTTATATATAAAAGAAATAAAACTTTACATTCAGAGATACTGGAGAAAATAATTGCAACTTTTAAGCTTTTTTATTTATTCATGTGTTGTTTAAATTATATTACTTAAAAATAAATTTTATTAAATTAAATTTCGTTGATGAGGAATGTAATAATTAATTGAAAACGTGAAAACGAAAGGGTTAAATAATAATAATGATAATAATAAGTTACAAAATCCGTTCAGACATTTTATTAATTTTTTATGTGAGAAATTAAAAATCTATTTATAATTGATAAGAATTTTTTTACAGATGCATTTGTAATTGCCCTGCATTGAATAGAAAATACATATGCAAATGGACATTTTAAAAATATATTTAATTACTAAAAACATAACATGTGAACAAAAGAGTTATTTTTATCTTAAACAAAAATAATGTTCTCGATTGATATGTATTAATGCTGAAAACTGATGTCATAACTAGCACAATGTTTGAAATAAAAATAAGTGTGGGGGGGGGGTAGTAAAATTTTATCCATGCATAAAGAATAATAATAATAATAATAAAAATAATAAAAAGAAGTAAGAAAGAAATAACATAAAAGAATAAATAAAAATAAATATCCTCATATTTGCACAACGTATTGAGATAAATAATAATTATAATAAAAAAATTTCCACGGTCTTGTTTATCTTGTTTTCAAAACTTTTTTTTTTTTTTAATTGTACTACATTTTCTAAGTATAGTTGTTACTATTACAGAAAACAAATCTTGAATAACCTGATATTTTTCCAGAATTTATTCACACATAAAACAAAGCTTGAATAAAACAGACACTTCTACTTTTAGAATATAATATTTTTCGTTGTTGTACGGAACTTTTACTCGAGAGGGGAAAATAAGAATAAATTAAATATCTAGAATCTAGCTACATCGATTAATAATATAAAATAATAAATAAAAAGATATGTGCTTATGAAACATGAATTAAAGAATTATGATGTCTTAATTTCTTGGAGCTGCTTGAACTATACAGCATGTGAGTAGCATGATGCAAAATATGCCATTTAATACACACACACATACATATGTATTTATCAAGGAAACCGTTTAGTAATTTGAACCGGCTAGGTGAAATAAATTTGGAAACATATTTGTAAAAAACGAGCACTAGGCGGGTGCAGGCCAGCTAGTTTATTAGTTTACTATAAGATTTATCTTTTTTTTTTTCCCCTCAGAATTGACTTAGGGATACCAGGAATATCAACATAAAGGCAATGATATTCAATTCTCCATAGGATTTAATAGCATCTTAATTCATCACGCATATGTGATAATAAATATTTTAAAGAAATTTTTTTATAATAGGATGCAGTGATTGATTTTATAGCTCCAGTGATTGGCATGCTCCAGTAATTGACAGGTGTTAAAACATATTTCTGAAAGTAATCTGAATTAATTATGACATTTTTTCTAGTTTCCTTATTTTATTTTATTTTGTTATAGGGTAGGTGTTCCAGTGATTGGCATGCTCCAGTAATTGACATCTATCCCGAAATAATTAATAAGTAAGAAAAAGAATAAAACCATATATTTTACATAGAAGAATTTTAACATTTTATGTCAAACACTGGAGCATGGGTTGTTAATAACTGGTCAAATGAATAACTAGCAGTGTCAAACACTGGGACATAGGGTGCCAATTACTGATAAAATGAAAAAATGGCAGTATCAATTACTGAAACATTGAGTGGGTGTCAAATGAAAATTCATAAAAAAAAAAAAAATGTTATCAAATGTATATATTTTAACCTATATGTGGTTCTGAATGTCTTTCATGACCATATGTATTAACTTAAGATTTCTAAAAATATTTTCTCATGACTAGAACATTAAAAACATCAGAGATTGCTCTAAAAGTGTCAATCACTGGTGCACTTACCCTACTATATTTTTCGTGTGAATGATTTTTTATTTTATTTTAGGTCTGAATTATGTATTTGTACTTTATTAATAATCTGCATAATAATCTTCAAAAGAAATTAAACTAAAATTACACTGTGACTGTAATTAAAATAAATATGCTCAGAATTGACTAGAGCCTGTTCTACACAGTAAGTATTTATGAAATTTCATATGCATATCGTACAGACCATGAGAAAAGATTTTCTGAAAAATAAATAAATAAATAGTTTACATTTTGTACCATTAACAGAAAATATTACGCTTAACTTTTTCAGTGAAAGTAATTCATTTATTGAATTGTTGAATAAACAAGAAAATTTGAACACATATATACATTATGATAGGGAATCTACAGATGAAGGGAATCAACGTTCCATTTCCATTATTTATTATTGAACAGATCATTTTTATTTATTGTATATTATTTAAATCATTTATTAATACAGGCATAAGGTAAACTCGCTACATAAACAAATAAATTTCTGAGGGAGCCGTCGCCCCTCCTTAAACCCTTGTTGTACCTATTTGTGTATATGTGTGTATACAGTCGGAAACAAAAGTATCCGAACACTAGCAAAAATTCCTATATAAAAAAAAAGTAGAGTTAATACTGTTTTGGTCTAAGAACAGGATTCGACAAGGATTTATTTAACAAAACAGTATTAACTCTACTTTTTTAATATAGGAATTTTTGCTAGTGTTCAGATGCCTTTGTTACCGACTGTATGTATTTTCTTCTAACTCACAATCCTGCATTATTCATATTATTTGTAACTCATAAAAATTTATACTAAATTTGATGTCAAATGATTTCATAACATTTTGGAATTCTTCTTTGTAAACTAATTCTGTGTCTACCATTTTCTACTGAAAACATGCTTTTAAACATTCTAATGAATGTAGGAATGTAATCATATTAAAATGATCTTGAAAGAAATTCCGTATTTAGATCGTGATGGGGCAAAATTGTTTTGCGTTTTCACTAACATTACGAGTCACTAGCATTATATGCACAAATAAAAACTATGCACATAATTCCATGTAACCCATAAATATTTGCGCCAAATTTAACTCCTATTGAATGACAGTATGATGTTGATGGGATTTTTTTTATTTTATCCTGCAGATAATTATTAAGTCTATGCTTACGTTTTTCGAGTGAACACATGTTTTAGGCATCTTAATACAGTCGAACCTCGTTAACACATGAACAATGTTATCATGAATTACTTTTAACATGAACTGTTGTCACAATCCCCGTCAAAATGAAGATTAGTTATATGAAGATTAGTTACTGATAGGATGAATTTCTGATAACATGAAAAATTTTTTTATTCGCCTTGAGATTCACGTTAATGAGGTTCCACTGTAATATTTATTATAATTACTTTCATTATTTTCGATGCAATGTAACTACAATAAAATGCATTTATGAAATTCTCTCCATAGGCCGTAAAAATATAAAAAATCTTGTTGTGTCCCTGTACACGAACCATAAAGAATATAGACACTAAGCCATTTACGACTCTTTCTGTAGGGCGCAAGAACATGTATACCAATTTACAAGTCAATCTAGTGAATTTTGCGGCCGCTATCACGGTACATACAAATTTTGCTCATAGACTGTAATGATAAGTAAAATTTTGGTGTGTTCCTGTTCACGCATTTCAAACAGAATACACACCCAAAACTATGAAGCTAATTCTGTGTGACGTATGTGTACCAATTTGCGAGTCAATCGGATGATTTTTGCGGCTGCTCTCGCGGTACACACAGACATACTCACACAGAGACACCAGAAACCTTTTGAGTCTTAACAGGAAGGCTTTCATTGACGTTTCATTGCAATGATACTTTTAGCAAACAAACAAAAATAAATAAAAAAATAAAAATAAAAATACATAAATAAAAAAACTAGACCCAATTTAGTACTCATTCAAATAAATTTTTTTGTGAGATCAGGTGGACCTTACTGATTGTCAAAATAAAGGTTTTTCGCCCAGAATTAAAATAATTCGACAACACACTTAAGGGTCTACTTCACTTATCGTCGCCGGAAGCCCAAAATATTGTTATTCTATGGGAAATTTTGTTTACATATACCTCATTAACTAATACACATTTTTAAATTCTGTTTTCACATTTAGAATATTCACGCCTGTTAAACTGACAGACATGTTTTAAAAACAGATTTTTAATTCTCAGTATTTTATTTTGAAGCTGTAAAATGAAAAATTTCATATATAAAAAATTCCTATTTTACAGCTTCAAAATAAAATATTAAGAGTTTAAAAAAAAAAAAAAAAAAAAAAAAATCCGTTTTTAAAAAATGTCTGTCAATTTAACAGGCGTGAATTTTCTGAATGTGAAAACAGATTTAAAAAATGTATTATTAGTTAACAAGTTATAAGTAAACAAAATTTCCCATAGAATAACATTGGCTTGGACTTCCAGCGACGGTAAGTGAATCAGGCCTCTATTGGCATTAAATGGATATAATACTTAGTTATTATAAATAAAAATAAATAAATCTCATTTATCGCGTGGCAGCAAAATGGGCATATTCACTTCTTGCGCAGCATCCTGAACATTTCAAAAATGTGTTTAACGAGAAAAGTGTATATAAATTACGATGTTAAAAGTTTCAGTTCAAACTTGAATCACTATGTGGAGTAAAGTTATAAGCAATACCATAATATGGTTCAACCTCACTTTTTAATTTTCTACTTCTTACGACTTAATTTCAGTTGCCCCAAAACTTAGAGCTACCACACATCCACTCACAATGGATGTGTTTCGGCGTACATGCAATTATAATTCCCTTTATATATAGGAGATGGCGCCACTAACGCGATGAAAATCGCCAATTGTAAGGCGGAGAGGGAAAATAAAATCTGTGAAATGAGATCGCGTGTGATTATACCATTCAAAACCAACGTTTATTACAAGAAAATAGAGCTCTTTATTCAAAAGATCACTAACCAGATGTTACTACATGAAAATTTATTAAGTATATCCTTTCAAGAAGAGAGAAAAATCTATTCTGCAGTCTAGGAAGTATGAATCAGTAAAATCCTATTTGGAACTAAACCAATCTAAATTAAAGAGCGTGGTCGAAAACATAGGGTAAAGTGCAAATTTTGTGCAACAACTCACTAATGGGTCAAGATAAGACCCTAGAAAATTTAGGCCCTTTTATCAAAATCAACAAAACACAGAATTAACGGTAGAAAGCGTGGCACGGTTCCAGATTGTTAGACATGAGACCAGAAGGTCTTCAGTTCGGTCCCCACCTCGGTGGAATAACGAATTGTTTTTAATTTAAAATATAATGCCAATATTTGGTTCAACATAAAATTACCATATCATGTAAAAGGTTAAACCATCGGGTCGTTGCGGCTACTACAGTACCAAGTTTTCGTTGAAACTAATACCAAATTTTTAAAAGTGTATTCGAATCCTTTTACTTAAAAGTAAATTATATTGTTATGAGTATTTCAACTGGTATCAAGGCTTAACTGAATTAAAACAGATTTGAAATTATTAGTTATTTTGAAACAAAATTTAAAATGTTATACTCGTCGTGCAGTTTCAAGAGGATATCCCCTCTTCAGATGCTTATCCTGATAATTATTATAATCTGTTTCATCGAAAAAATTTAAAATGTTCCAAAAACGAAATTAAGGGATTTTTTTTTTTTTTTTTATTCAAAACATTTTACTTAAAAGTACAACCTTCTGATTTAGGTTAGTTTGTTGGTGTTGTACCCCTGTTTGCATAATTTATTATTTTGCTTTAAAATTTAAAATATTATCTGTCGCGTACTGGCAAAGGGTTGCCGTCTCTTTCGCTGAATGGTATTTTTCATTATTATAAGTACTTTCCCCTCCCCCCAAAAATTAACATATTTGGAAAAAGTACTTAATATAAAATATATATCTATAGTGCAATATTCAAAGCATATCTTACTTTAACCACTGAGCTCCATTGTAATTACAATGGAGCTCAGTGTACTTTAACCCTTTGTCTACCAACGGG
This sequence comes from Salticus scenicus, assembly GCA_963930645.1. Lineage (NCBI taxonomy): Eukaryota > Metazoa > Arthropoda > Arachnida > Araneae > Salticidae > Salticus > Salticus scenicus. Next base: position 69,909,825 of record OZ005662.1, on the reverse strand, counting down.
ACTTAAAAGTCCCATAAAAAAAATCCTCAATATAGCCTAAATTTACTACAGGATTTCACTGGAATTTAAAGTCCCTATAGTTTAAGCTTTCCCTATAGTTAAGCTATAGTTTAAGCTAAATTTAATATGAGATGTTTCTCATGCAGCAAAGAAATATAATAAAAAAGTTTCAAACTATTTTTCCCAAAATAAGGTAATTTGGGATATAAAGGGTTAAGTAAATTAAATGTTTGAAATATTTTTTTATTTTATTTCTTAATGTTTATAATTTGTATTTTAATTAATTACAATATGTATTTCTTCCAAAATTTTGATATTTTTACTTATTGAAAAGTTATGATTTCTTAATGGCATCAGTGGTTATAGTAAACAAAAACAAACACCTCTCAGTTGCTTTGTTAGCTATATTAATTCGTACTCTGCTATTACTCCTATTTAAAAAAAAATATTTATATATATTACCTATGAAATAAATTTATGACTAAATATAATATTTATTTTTTATGGAGGGAAATCCTAACGAAATTAAAATAATCAGAAAGCATAATCAAAATTTGTCTGCTTCAGATTTTAGTGGGTTTGACCGCAATGACTTTTTCTTCCCTTATAAATAGCTGAAACAGTTTCAGTCTTTCAGTGTGGTTAGTGACGGTGATATTATAGCTGTCTGTAAGCAAGTTTTTGAGGGCTAATAACTTGGATTGTTTGGTTGATATTATAACATTTAAATAATTTACATTAACTCGATTACAAATAAATGAATTATTATGATTTAATTTTTGAAATTTTACCTGTCGTGCGGTGGCAAGGGGGGCACCCTCTCGTCCGGTGGACCATCCTGATTGTTATTGCCATTGTTGTTGTACCGACGGAGGTCAGCGGTATCGACGGATTGAGAGGTCGGCAGACCCCGGGGCCGAGACGACGGTTTCTTGTCGGATGCCCCGCCTTTCTTGGCAGGACCATCTTTGGCAGAAGGCTCTTTCTTGGAACCACCACCGTGTGTCGGCAGGCTGGAGCTCCGATGAATTGTGAAGCGCTTGATACTGAACGGCATCTTCATCACTGAAAGAGAGAAAAGAAAACATCTTTAGCATCTCTATCACAGCCAGTGGTTAATTAGAACAACGCATTACCTTAGACACATAATAGTAATTAACGGTTTAACCCTTTCAGTCGCAGTGTTCCCGCTGATGAAACACCTAACTTTAATTCTCAAGTGCAAATACTCATCCCGGAAATTTTTTAGCAAAAATTTACATTTATAACATAGCAGAAAAGCCCCTTTTTTTAACCGGAAAATTTAAAATTGCTTCTATTTTAATTTTGTTCGTAAATTCCGGTGGCAGTGTAATTTAAATGATCCGAATTGCCCTGCGCCGCAAAGGGTTAAACATCGTATTCAGTTTAGTGAAAGCGTACTACAGTAACCGCCGCTTAATAAAATCACTGGTTAATAAAATCAGCCGCTTAATCTGATCAAAATGCCAGGGACGGAATCAAACCAATACAAACTATTGTTGAAACCGTCGCTTAATAAAATCAGCATCGCCGGTTAATAAACTCAAAAAAATATCCTCAGCAGCCAAAATTATCATTTATGCATACTAAAAAAAAATTCTTTTACATTGTATTTCTTTTTTTTTTCTTTTTAATAAAAAAAAAAAGAAATTAAAGTACCCGTTATCGCTCATTGCTGAAAATTTTACACTTACAGCATAGTTACAAATTAAACATGTCCCATAACTTATCTCCCTAACAATATCATGGGACGTATTCTTCAAAACGTAGTAATACATTAGAAATTTGATTTGATTTGCAAATGATACATATATATATATATATATATGTATATTTTCATTATTAAAAAGACAATTCCTAGTCCTTATTTTGAAATAGCTACAAATAAAAAGTCCAAACGTAAAGATTTTAAATTTATAAGAAAAGCGTGAAGATTGGGTAAAATAAAATAATGATGACTATTTTCTTTGAAGGAAAGCGCATAGAAATTTGGAATGCGTTTAATTTACTCATATCGGAGAAATAATTAATTATCTACCAAAAATTAATTAAAATTATTTACTAATTTCATTATTCGTTACTTTTGAAATTTCTTTCCAAATTCAGGGAAGTAATAACTTTTCCTTGAGTGCAGGAACGTTCGCCGGATATAAAAATCAGCCGGTTAATAAAATCACTTTGCCTCAGAACGAATGTGATTTTAATAAGCGGCGGGAACTGTATATACCAGATATGTCATTCGTGCTTTGTGTTATACTAAAGTGCGGAGGAATATGAATATATATATATGCTGTAATATATGCATAATTGATGTATGCATAAAGAAGACATCTTCACAGATATATAAAATGGAAACATACACTGAGAAAAAATTCTGTAACTAACATCTCGTATTTAAATCTTGGCTCGAGTGAAAATAGTTCCATGTCATTATTATCAATTCTAGTCCTCTTTGAAAGTGAGTTCTAGAAACAGCTGTTAGAATTCTAGATCGTTTGCCTATATTATCGAGGGGTCAAACTTATTTAAAAGTCTCTGCAAATAATTGCGAATACAAGAGGCGAGATTTCGCAACTATAATCTTGGTTTATGACTCATTTCTAGAAAATCAAGCGAGAATTCCTTGCAATACAAAGGATTCATAATATTCATAATATTCATAATATTGTTCCACCATCTAGAAACGTATAGACTAGAAATTCTCGATCATTTCGTCTATTCAGCTTATTGGCCTGCCTTATATGCATAGCTCGGAAATTTACATTTCTAGTTTTGGGATTTTGAAACTGATGACATATTTGTAGGTGGAAGCATTATATATTTTTTTCTCAGTGTATATATAAAGGGTACACACACATACACACACATACACACACACACACACACACATATATATATATCCCTTTATCGGATGTATATATATGTCCCTGCATGGCGGTTTCCAGAATTAAGTCATTATGATAGAAACTTCTTATAGAGATTATGCTGCATTGTTGATTCTCAACATCCTTGTATATTATTGCTTATAAATTGTATACGCATTACATAGTGTATTTAAAATTAGGACAGTAAACAAAATGCAGAACGCAACTTGAAATGTACTTCGAAAATTTCCAACGATAGCCTCTAGCATATACGAATTCTTTTGTGTCATTTTCTGAATGAACAATAAATCCTTTACTATCACATTCTACAGGAAATATCTTTTATTAGATATAAAAAATAATTTTTAATTTCATTATGCTTAACGCAGTTTACATATGTTAAACCGTACCAACGAGAAATTTGGCTAATAGACATAATTCATTCTATTTATTTATTTATTTATTCATATCTCTGTATACGGACAATTTCAACAATCTCAGTAAAAAGTTCAAGTTGTATTCTCATACAATGCATATTTAAAATAGCGAGGTTGGACTTTCGGCTAATATCTCTATTTTATATGTTAACACCCGCCCACAGACACAGACACGCAGGCCAAGTAGTAAAAACCTGATTTTCTGATTCAGTAGATAAGAAAATTTATTTGGAAGTATATCAAAAATTCAGTTTCGAAAATTCGACAGAGAAAGTAGAAAAACCATATTATCTTATTTTTCGCTGTTATAATTTGTTAAAATAGTTTACACAGATTATGATTTTTTTTTTTTTTAAGTAACTTTTTTTATGTTTTTCTTCTGTAAACACTTCACTGCTTAACGAAAATGCAATAAAAATATTTTAATAATTACTTTAAAAAGCATTTTATCTAATTATAGTTCATTATATTCTTTTCTCTTATCCGATTTTGTTATGAAAAGTTATTTCGTTAAATAGCGTATATAATTTAAATACAGCATGATAAATAAATATTTGTAATTTCATAAAATAATAATAAAATTGCATAAAATAATGACAATTATACTACAAAAATTATTTTTTTTTAACAAATACACCATTGAAATATTGCAATGAAACTTGGAAAAAAAAAAAAAAAAAGTTGGATGATTTAAAAAAAAAAAAAAAAAAAAAAAAGATACAATAAAATAAAGAAATAAGTAAAAAAATAAAAAACTTCACATGACTCGAATTTATTTTTTTATTTTTATTTTTATTTTAAAACTTTTAAATGAATGGGTTTTGCAAAATTACAGAAAAAATACGAGTATGCTAATTATTCTTACTTTCAACTAATTTTGCATCGTTAAATTATAAAAAGAAAATTAACTTTTTCTCTGTTTTAAAATTTTAGATAAATACATTGGCCCATATCATTTTAAGAAATTTCAAGAAGACATCTTTAATTTTTTTTCCCTGTCAAAATGTATTTATACAGCATAATAAACTGTTGTGCTAATATATATTTCAAGACTAGCAGACCCGGCCACACGTTGCTGCGGCTAAGTAATACGTCGATAATTTGATAAGGTATATAGTATTTCCCCACAACTGGATTTGGCGATATTTTTTTTTTTTTTTTTTTTTTTTTTTTTTGGCGCCTTTTTGAACGATAACGAAGTCGTTCTGGATTATTTGCAATGAAATATGTTAACCTGCATGCTTTTATTTTAGATTTATGATTTAGCCATAATCGCCAAATCCAGTTGTGGGGAAATACTATAGTTGTTACCCACAACTGTAACTCATAATATAACTTCAGTAATTATATTCAGATAATTATAACTTCAGTATATCCCCACAGCTGAATTTGGCGATTTTTCTTTGGCGCCGTTTTGAACGATAACGATGTCGCTCTGGACTGTTTGTGATATAATATGGCAGCCTATATGTTGTTTATTTTGCATTGATTATTTTATGTTTTTGATTTATGATTTAGATTATCATTTATGATTTACAGATTTATAATTTAGCCATAATCGCCAACAAAAAATCGCCAAATATCGTTGTGGGGATATACTGATTAATATATTACTGAAAAGATTAATATATTTTAACGAAGTGGTGAGAAGATTCTGAGTATGTTAAAATTTTAATAGTAAATTCAAGTTAATCTAGAAGGAAAGCATTGAGGATTAAGATAAGAAAATTGCAAGATTTTACGATCGCATTTTCAGCAATAAATATGAGTCAAAATTTAATGCAAAATACATATATAAATCACAAATTTAATCAGGAACGTTAAATTGGTAAGTTATTAAAGAAAAAGTAAAGAAAAATAAGAGAAATAATTAACTAAAGTTTCGAACATCGATCATATAGATTAGCGTTACAAAACAAATAAACAGACTTAAACTCTTCCAGACTTTTAAATAAGTTTTAAATTAACTTTTAAAATTTAATGTTAAATAAAACAGACTTTTAAATAAGTTTTAAAATATTGAAATAATTACTTTTTATTTAGAACGTTATGTATAGATCACACATTTCTTAAAGAAAACGAAGTGATACAGATTAGAATAATGCAACAAAAATTGAAAAAGCAAGGTTATGTCGTAAATAAATTTTTAACACACGTGTCACGTGAAATAAATTGTAGCATATACATAATGTAACTGACATAAGATATTAACATGTTGCAGCGGAATAAATTTCATATCTATCATCCTTGGCGGAAAAAAAATAATATCGCCAAATTATCTGGCGCACACATTTAATTCCTTTCAAAAATCATGGTTATTTTAACAACTTATATTAAGAGAGTAATGAATAATATGAAACAATATTTCGCACAATACATATTACGAAAATATACATCTAGCTCGTATATTTTCGTGTTACGTTTTTGATCGCCAAATACGAAAAACTCAAAGGACGACAGAGCTTTGAAATTTAAAATTAAAATTTTGTCAATTTGACAGCAAAATAACTCAATCTAACGTATGCACATGATAAATAATACATATCTATACAAAAATATGGGGATTAAAATCCGGAAATAATTTTCCTCGTTTTTTAATAATTTTTTATAAAAAATACAATGGGTGATTAACATAAGAAGTCTTTTTCTTGATTTCACAGGCGGTCAGTGACGTCACACTTCGCTTGTGTATAACTACATACTTTATCAATGCGAATAAAATCTTTAAATTGATTATGACGTCAATTTTCGTGAGATGAATAATTTAACTTTTTATAATTTTTTAACGTTCACGTTTGATTAAATGTATTTACTTTTATGTCGAAAGAAAATGAACTCGTATTTTTTCTTTTTGGCAACAATTAAACTTATGGAACTCACAGATATTTTGGAGCAACTTTAACAAAGGTCTATAATTAACAAATAATTGCAATAAAACAATATTGTGACAATAAACTGAGATAAAAACTATCCTATCTCTCAAGTTGGACCAAACTGCACACAGTGTGCAAAATTTCATTAAAATCGGTTCATTAGTTTAGGAGTTTATCGCGGACAAACATCGTGACACGTAATTTTTATATATATACAGATATCTATGATAGAACTACATTAGCACTTTATCAATGTGTATAAAATCTTTAAATTGATTATGACGTCAATTTTCGTGAGATGCATAATTTAACTTTTTATAATTTTTTAACGTTCACGTTTGATTAAATGTATTTATTTTTATGTCGAAAGAAAATGAACTCGTATTTTTTTTTTTTTTTTTTTTTTTGGCAACAATTAAATTAATGGAACTCACAGATATTTTGGAGCAACTTTAATAAAGGTCTATAATTAACAAATAATTGCAATAAAACAATATTGTGACAATAAATTGAGATAAAAACTATCCTATCTCTCAAGTTGGACCAAACTGCACACAGTGTGCAAAATTTCATTAAAATCGGTTCCTTAGTTTAGGAGTTTACCCCGGACAAACATCGTGACACGTAATTTATATATATATATACAGATAATGAAGCAAAGTACATCTTAAACATCACAATAATTAGTTAAATGGCGAAATTTCTGGTGCAATTATTTTGGTAAAATGTAACATCTAGTTTCAGCGAGAAATAACATCAGTCCGTTATGTATTAGAAACCTTAATTGTTATTTAATTAGTTTATTATTTGCTTTGCACTGAAATGTATATCATGAAAAGCTGAGTATAGCGATGCTGATGTTAAATTAGTCATTATGTACAAATACGCAAATTACTGGATGCTTAGTTGAACTTATCATTACTAATAGCAACAGTTTGTAAAAGGAAAGAAACAATAAGAATAATTTTGAATTTTGTGACAATTGTCTAGATTAGTTGTTTTATGTAAACATGTGTTAATTGATTTTTATCGTAATTAAGACATTTACATTTGTTTTTAGCATGTTTTTATTAACTTCTATTCTTGTTTGTTTGTTTGTTTGTTTGTCCGGTACAAATCTTGCAATCGATTTGTAACTAACTTCCCTACTAGCTAAACATTTGAAACTTTCACAGTAGCTCACAACCCAGTGACAGCACAATACTTCGAAGTCCGATTTTCGAATTTTTGATTAGTTTTCTTATAACTAATTAAACTATGAAAGTAATAACATACTAATAGCGTTAAAATAGACATTAAAATATTAGCTAAAATTTAATTGTTGAAAAAAAAAAAAAAAAAAAAAAATACGAGTTCAATTTTTTTTTCGATATAAAAATAAATACATTTAATTAAACGTGAACGTTATAAAATTACAAAAAGTTAAATTATGCATCTCACAAAAATTGACGTCATTATCATTTTAAAAATTTTATGCACATTGATAAGAGCTCTATGATTCATCAGAAAATTTAAAACAGGGTATATGAATAATTTTTTTTTTTTTTTTAATCTTATAATTATTATTTATCAATATAAATTTGTAGTTCTTTTTTTTTTTTAAATACAAAATAAATAAACAAATAAATATCTAAGCTATGAAGGGATATGACAACTACAATCTTAGAAGTTTAAAACCAGATAAAAGAACTAAACTCTTTATTTCTTTCGCTTTTAATGAATTTTAACGCAGACATAAACGATATCCCTCATAAAATATGCCAAACAAATTTTTCCTATGCACTCAACGTTATTAGGAAAAAAAAAAAAAAAAAATATATATATATATATATATATACTGGTTGTTCGATAAGTCTGTAGACATTTCAAAAATTCATAAAAATTGAAGGGTTTGGTGAAGTAAAACGCGGTTTGAGACAAAGCTATTCTCATGAAAGGGGATTTTTTTTTTTTTTTTTTTGTAAAGAAAAATAATAGTTACAATTTTCACGAACAGAGGGCGATGTAAATCAGCAAATCACACGTGTCCGAAATATATATATATATATACTTATTTGCATGCAAATGTTCACAGGCACATAAATTCTATTCTATGTGTTTGCCAACACCACAAATTACAGTTTGCAAACTGCTTTTTTTTTACAACATTGCTAACTGCAGTTTCAGTCGGCGGTTCTTACCTGACGGAAAACATCTTCACCAATAACACTTTATCCACCAAGTCAGCATCGCATTTAAAACTTCATGTGTGCACAAGTAAGAGGCAAAATAAGAAGTGTTAATCGTAAAACTGTGCACTTTACAGAATTCGGATTTAGGGGAGACTGGGGCACAGTGGACCACCCCTATTTAAATCTCTTAGTATTTAACTCTTACAGTTTATATTGAGACTCATAGATGGAAGCACGGTACTGCTTCTATACATCAAAAAAAGAAACAGCTTTACTATACGGCACCCATTGCTTATTGCCGTTGCCGATGTTTTGATCACGTGGTATGATGGTGTTTTGATTCGGTTTGTGAGTCGGTACTGCGAATTGTTTCACAGCGTCTTGAATCGAATCAACATGTCATGAAACAATACTTTTCATTATTATGAAACATTTTTTTTTATGTTTCACTATGTTTTCTGCTGTTTGCTCGCTTCATGAGCATTAAAAAAAAAAAAAAAAAAAATCACTGGACGCCCCTAATTCGTGGAGCATGAATCAGTAAAAGCATGAAAATTCATGGAGCCTCGGTCACTATGTTTTCTCCTGTTTGCTCGCTTCGCGAACAAAAAAACAAAAAAAAAATCACTGGATATCCCTAATTAGCGATGCATGAATCAGTAAATGTTAAGTTTTGTTACGTTTCGATACAACAGAAAAAAGTATCGATACTCTGATTCGGGTCTCGAATACCATCATATCACGCGATCAAAACAACGGCAATAAGCAATGGGTGCCGTATAGTAAAGCTTAGCCCCCCCCCCCCCCCAAAAAAAAAAAAAAAAAACATAATAAATGCTATGGTAGCCATTTTATACAACTTTTATGTTTTGCGCTGCTCAAAGTAATTTTTTAAGTTTGAAGTTTTTTGTTAATTTTATCAGGAGACTATTGACTACAAGTATTGGATAGTTGTTAAGAAAAGCTAAGATAGTGTTGTTTTTAAATTTATAAAAATTATTAGCATATTTATAGTCTATATAGAATTTTAATATTATTATTTGTTTTGTTTGGACATGGGGCACGGGGAACCACATCTACATGGGGCACAGTGGACCACCTTCCAATGTGCCTAAAACTCCAAATTATTTTTAATACATTTATTTATATTAGTTGAATTTACATATACAAATATAATGTGACTCAAAATAATAAATAAAAAAATAATAATCTTAATATTATAATAAAATAAATTTCTGAAAAGGGAAAATAGTTGAATAGTAGTATAATAATTATGAATATCTAAATTTAATAACTATTTGCATTGTTTAATATTAAAAAAATAAATAAAATGACTATGTGATATAATAAATAGTAGGTTATATAAATTTATTGTTGTTGTTTTCAGAAATAACATGTAAAAGATAAAAGCAGAATAATTTTAGTTAAACCTATCTCACAAATATAATGTATTGTAAAGTATTATATCTCAAAATAATTAATAAAAATGTTTGAATAGTAACATAATGTTTAATTATATATTTCATAATTTTTATAACTATATAACATTAATAAACAAATTAAAAATATATCTTATTGTTTTTAGTGATGGCACGTAAAAGGCAAAGGAAATCTGATATAGAATTCTTACTCTAATTTGATTTCTTCTTTTTTTTTTTTGTATTCCTTTAAATTTTGGTAATTTTATTTCATGAAAATGTCCGAATTATGTTATTTAGACTAGAATTGCACAAGAAACTAATTTTAGAAAAAAAAATGAGTAATTTATATTAATTAAACATGAACAACAGAGGTTGGTCCACTGTACCCCGGGTTGTGGACCACTGTGTCCCGGTGATGGGGCACAGTGGTCCACTTTGTGAGTGCACACAATTTATTTTTTTTATTCGTAATGTATTAGAAGTATTGTTATAAAAAAAATTAAAACATGTCAAGAAAGGTTTGAAGAATATTTGCTAATTTTTTCAGGTACCTTGCTTTTTTATTTTTGGTGAAAAAAAAAATTAATTAAAAGTGTAAAAGTGGTCAACTGTGTCCCAGTCTCCCTTATTTATTTCTCGCTTCACATCCGTGCAGCGCCCTCTATCGAACAAAAGGTTTAATATATATTTTTGTTTCTTTACAAAAAATAATAATCCCTTCACGAGAATAACTTTTCTCAAACCGCGTTCAGTTATACCAATTTTCTTCAATTTTTATGAATTTTTAAAATTGTATACAGTTTTTTGGGATACGCGGTATATTCATACTATATTTTTTCATCATTTACTATAATAGCAAGTCCCTTCACTATTTAAAAATACTTAAACGGCATAAGATAGAAATCATTAGGTTAAATGACAATTCAAGATAATGAACTGAAATGCTTGTAAATCGTTACAATTATTCACTCAATTGTTGAGTAATTATTTCGATGAGGTATAACAATTAGGTTCAGCGAGAAACAGCAAGTAGTTGCTTTGTGTTACGAACCTTAATTGTAATTAATTAAAATTATTCGTTATTTGCTTTATACTAAGATTCATATGACGAAAAGCTGAGTTCTAGGGATGCGGATATTAATCTTGTCATTATGAGCAAATATATAAGTTATCTGATGCTTAGATTCGCTTATCAATATTAATGACATAGTTGGCAACATAAAATCTCTCAAGCAAGTAATAAATCTGAATTTTGATATTTCTATGGGGAAAATTGTATGAATTTAATGCTTTGTGTGAATAGGAGTTCGATGTATTTTTATCGAAAAATTTAAAACTTCTATACATATCTTTACTAAATAATTTAAAAATTTTAACTATTTTAATGCTACAGTCGATAACAAAAGTATCCGAACACTAGCAAAAATTCCTATATAAAAAAAGTACACTTAATACAGTTTTGTTAAATAAATTCTTGTTTAATCCTATTCTAAAGTCAGTCTAAGAACATGATTTGACAAGGATTTATTTAACAAAACTGTATTAATTCTACATTTTTCACAGAGGAATTTTCGCTAGTGTTCGGATACTTTTGTTATCGACTGCACGAAAAAAACTGCGGTTAATTGTGTAGTTTTCTTACAATAAGAGGTCAAAAACTAAACTTACTCCATCCATCCCTAGCTAAAAAAAAAAAAAAAAAACTATAAAAATGAAGAAAACCTGCAGATAAGCTGAAGGTATTAGGAACAATACTAAGTTTAAGGAGAGGAAATTACCTGCAAATTTTTGCTGTTCCAAATACCTTCAGTTTATCCGTCAGTTTATCGTATATACCTTCAGTTCAGTCTTCATTTTTATAGGTTTTTTTTTTTTTTTTTTTTTTTTTTTGACGAAATTTTTAAGCTGGGACTGTTCTAAATACCTTCAAGTTATCTGCAGTTTTTCTTCATTTTTTATAGTTTTTTTTTTTTTTTTTTGAAGATTTTTTTAGCTGGATCGCTTTTTCTATTTATCTTAGGAATGAAAGGTATGGTCTTCAAAAAATTCGAAAAACGATAATAATTCGCCATTTATCATTTACTGTAACAGCCTTCTTCTTCACCTTTTTTTTTTTTTTTTTTTTTTTTAACGATTTAAAACAATAAAACCTTTATTTGGTCATAAAATGTATCTTAAAATAAGCATGGTAATTTAAGCATTAAAAATAAGCATGGTAAAATAAGCATTAATCTATGGTAAACTATACAGCAACCGAAAAGTGTTTAGATGTACTCTACTGCCATTGATTTCATTCAGAATAATAATTTTTCAATAAATAACAGTGCGACAATTAAAAAAAATATATACTTGCTAAAACAGTTAATATATAAATCAGAAACAGTAAAAAATGAAATTAAAAATCATTTAAAACCATTAATTCACTTAAATTGACCCCAAAATGAAATAATTTTTTTAATAATTTTAGAATAAAATAAAACATTATTTCATTCATCAACAGAAATAGCGAAACTTCTAAAATATGTGGCGGTTATAATTAAATGTTATTCAAATGTTATAATTAACAGTTTTTTATACTCACGTTCTAGTAGACTCAGTAGACTTATTTCGTTTAAACCGCAGGTAAAAGAAATCTGAGAAAAAAATTAACAATTCAAATTTCAACCAGTAGATGGCGCTTTACATGCCTTGTAGAAAGATGTTATGCAAATTTAGAACGAAAAAAAAAAGGGAATGTTGTAAAATTATTTTTACCACGCCTTAAGGGGTAGTAATTTTTCAACCTCACAGTGAGAATAATCAACGCATGCAAAACTTAAAAAAAGACTTAAATTATAAGACTTAAGTCTTTATTATCAAACCCTGCCTGTCTATAATCATTAATAAATATAGAAACGGAGAGTTGGAGAGATGATGCATAATCTCCATCAACTGCAGTGTCACATAGCTCGCGTGATTTCTCTCCCCCTTGATCTACAGTGCGAAAGTTTCTGTAATCAATTAAAAATTGGTTAAAAAACAAAATTTTCATTCATCGTTTTTCAACACCAGTGTTTTATGCATTTTGCTTAAAGCCTGGAAATCAATTTACTAGAAAGTAACACCTTGATAATTCAATGTTTATTAAAACCCGAATAAACTACTACGTCAGAAACGCCGAAGAAAAATATTTGGCTCTATTATATTACTCTCTCTATATATTACTTTCTCTCTAATACTCTCCCTATTCTTGGACGTGGTAAAATATTATAGTAAAGCACTTGCACTAACAATAAAAAAGAATTTTATGGCTTAAATACGACAACCCTGTATATCTTCTGAAGGTTATGCACACACCACATGGTGCAAATAAATATAATCTTTATTAATAACACACGGCACAACCTGAAATACACTTCCATAAATTTTCAAGAATTGTCGCACTCTAATCAAGCTCTCCTGTGTAGCCCTGTAAGTGAACAGTGAATGATTTTTATGTCATATTCTACAGGAAACATGTTTTTTGCGCATATAAAAATTATATACTAGTTTCATTTGGTTTAGTACAATCTGTAGATGTTTAAACTCTATTTACCTGCAATTTCTTCCATAGACATAATGTATTTGAATTCTCTTGGGTGTCCCTGTACACGAATCATCTGCTTGATCTCGACGAAAAGTTTAGTATAGCATTTCTATGCGATACACACTTAGAATACCAAGTTTGGACGTTCTGCTATTATTTAATCCTGAGATATGCTGATATCAAACATACGTACAGACAGACACACAGACCTACCGCTAAAAACATAATTTTTTAATTCAGGGGACCTCAAAACGTGTAAGTGTAACAAAGACTCACTTTCGAAAATTAACCCAAAAATAGTACTTTCTCTACCATATATATGGGTAAGAGAAAGAAAAAAAATTTTTTTTTTTTTTTTTTTTTTATTGTTCTTCTATATGAAAATACTTGATTTGGCACTTAAGTGAAATATTCTCAATTTACAGCTCACAAAAACCAAGAAAAGGGAGTTTTACTGTCGAAAAGAGTTTTAAACTTAAATCTGGAAATCAAATCCACTACATTTTAATTGATGCTAAATGCCCTAAAAATAAAATTGTTGGCTAACTAATCTTGATTTATGTTTAACACAAAAGAAATCAGATGAAAAATATATAAAAACTCTTTTTAATCCAAAAGTTCTATATTAGCATTTACACTCAATAATGTCAATAAAATTTCTCGATACCTTAGTAATATTATCCTTCTGTGAATTGCTTATTCCCTCATTTTATAAAATGCATCAGGCGAAATGTCATAAATTGCAATGCTAATTAATTACCACAGAAAGAAAGCAACTTTAAATTATTGCGTTATTAATTCAGTTGCCAATAGTCAGAACCTGATTGTATCCAGTATATGATTACAGGTATTAAATCAGGTATGGTTCCAGATACTGATAATGCTTCTATTCTCTATGCAGCAAATTTACAGTAATTTCATTAGTTTATTTTTTGTTTTCCACTGCGATTTTGCACTAAGCGAGGATTCGATGGAAGAATATATTAATTCAATAATAACTATCTTCTGTCACTTCAATTATTTCTTGAATGTATTTACTTTCCAAACATACTATGTAAGGAAATATCGTAATCATAATAAAAGATCGAGTTTGAGATTTTGGTGTATTGGTACGTTTTGAGAACCCATAAGATCGTTTTAGATATTTTTACGGTGATCTACACTGAGAAAAAATTCTATAACTGACATCTCTAGAATCTAAATTGTGGCTCTAGAAAAAATAGTTCCATGTCATCCTTATAAATTCTAGTTCCCTTGGAAAGCGAGTTCTAGAGACCTCTATTAGAATTCTAGAGAGTTTACCTATACTCTCGGGGTCAAACTTACTTGAAAATAGCTCTAAATAAATGCGAACACAAGAGGCGGGTTTCAGCAACTATAATCTTGGTTTATGGCCCAATTCTAGATAATCAAGCAAGAATTTCTCGCTATACAAAAGATTCGGAATATTCAGAATATTGTTTCTCCATCTAGAAATCTGTAGACTAGAAATTCTCCATCATTTCGTCTATTCAGTTTGTTGGCGTTCCTTATGCGCATAGCTCGGAAATCTATATTTCTAGTTAAGGGATTTAGAAAATGACCACATATTCGTTTTAGATGAAGGCAGTATATTTTTTTCTCAGTGTATGTATCTGTGTGTGTGTAAATGAATGAGTGAACACGACAGCGTCTAACACTTTGATCGAATGGGCTGAAAGTTGGTACGTATGTGGTAGCTCGCCGTAGCACGAACCCTATTGATTTTGGTGAATCTCGCACTTATAGTGTTTTTACTGGGACACAACGAAAAATTCTTTATCATTATATGGTCCATAGGCTCAAATTATTTAAAGTGTGATAAACGAACTATTCGAATGAACTGAAAATTTGTATACGTGTTATACGTCATCGTCTTACTAACTGTACATATTTTGATGAATCTAACACTTATATTTTTTTTTACAGGGATATAACGAAAAATTCTTTATCATGATGATTTAGGAGCTCAAATTATTTCAAGTGAAATAGCATTAATTTAAACGACATACTATGTGGAAAAAAATACTTAAACACCCAATTATAATTTCCTGTTTTGTTTATTTAACAATTTCTCTTACTTTAACTTATTCATACACCTGTTGGTTATTTAATGTTTGGAAAATCGAGTGGTGTCGCTCCAGATTTTTGTTTATTTGTATTTACTACGTGCTTTAATCAGGACACCTATAACCCATTAGATAGAAGGAATGGCGATATGGCACAATGTAAAAAATATTTATTAAATAAATTAAAATATTTACTCATTTAATTAAAATTTCTAAGTACCTCAATTTAATAGAAAAATAATTATTTAAATTAAACAATCATAAATATAATGAACATATAATTTTAGTAAATTTAATTTTTATTGTACGAATGCGGCGGGTAATAATTTAATAAGTGATATGCCATGTATAGTTATCTAAAGATAGAGAAATGAGATATTTACAGCATAAGTTTTTTGGACATAGATGGTAGTTGAGTTTCAATTTGTTTTGGTGTAATTAAGAAAATGTGATTAAAAACGCCGGCAAATTTTTACCGAGTAAAGTAATTACTTTTTAAAAAATTGGTAAAATATTAGGATTTTACTAGAATATTAAATATTTTATAAGAATATTAGAATACACTGCGCTGAAAAAAAAAAAAAAATCGAGCTCTGATACCATTTTTGCTGATTATTATGTAAAATGACTTCATGAATCCGAATATGACTTCCATTTTGCTCAGTCACCCACCGTTTTCTAGAAATACCACCCCCTCCCTCGAGGTTTATCAGTGTTCGGTAATTTTATGATCATGAATTTTGATTTGGAGAATGAAAAGAATTAATTTAACACCTAAATATATACAGTTCCCGCCGCTAAATAAATTCACTGGTTAATAAAATCAGCAGCTTAATTTGATCAAATTGTCAGGACCGGAATCAAATCAATACAAACTACTTTTTAAACCGCCGTTTAATAAAATCAGTATCGCTGGTTAATAAACTCAAAAAAGTCTCTTCATCAGCAAAAATGTGTATTTATGCACTTTAAAAAAAATTTATTTACAGTTTTTTTTTCAATAAAAGTAAAATAGAGCACAACAATCTCCTTCGTTATCTCTCTTTGTCCGAAAATTTTACACCTGCAGCATAATAACAAAATAACTCGCTTCATCACTTGTCTTAGTAATAAATTTCTTAGTAATAAATTTAGTAATAAATTCTAAAAATCGAAATAAGTTACTGCTTTGATCACTAGTGATTTTTTTTTTTTTTTTTTTTTTTTTTTTTTAATTATTAAAAGATAATTCTTAGTTCTCATTCTGAAATAACTAAGAAGCAAAAAAACTTTTGAAAATGTCTAATATTTAATTAATGTATAAATATTGACTAATTTTGTATGCACTATGTGTTTATTAATTTTATACGAAGTATGTGTTATTTTACTTATTTTGAATGAACAATTAATTAATTGTCGGTCGAAAATTGATTAATACTGTTTATTACTCTCATCAATCGTTAACTTTTAAATATCTTTTTAAATTCAAGGAAATAATGCCTTTTTCTTGAGTGCAAGAACCTTCGCCGGATATAAAAATCAGCCGCTTAATAGAATCACTTTGCCATAGAACGAATGTGATTTTAATAAGCGATGGGTACTGTATATATATATATATATATATATATATATAATGTTTATTTAATAACAATAATAATAGATTAAAAAGATATAAAAAATGTAATACATAATTTCAATGGCAAATCCCCCCCCCTCCCCTTCTAAATGCTAGAGAATTCTATAAATCTATTTTAATTCCTTTATTCTAAGTTAAACATAACGATATTCGTATACACAACCGAAGTAAAATTTAACAAAATTTATAACCGAAACACTGTGCATACCTTTACTTTAAAAAAGATAAAATATAATATGGTTGAGATATTTTAGTTATTGAACGCAGTTTCCATATTTAAATTTTCTTAAGCATTATAGTGTTATTAAATCGTGAATATAAACTGAGAAAGTGTTATTATTGTTATTATTATTATTAAAGAATTAATATAAAAGATATCTGAGAATATAAAAATAATAAGAAATCTGTTAGGATCTTATATATTTTCTCTCTCTTTTTTTTTTTTTTTTTTTTTTTTGTAACTGTTTACTATTATTAACTCATATTACTTCTCCTATCTTAACTAACACATAATTTCCATTCACTGCATTCCCTTCGGCAACGCAAAGTTTTGTCACTTGAGTGACATAAATCGTTGCTCCTAGCACAATCTTCTTAGAAACGTGTTGGCAAATATTATGAATTTGATGAGAAACATTTTTTTTTCTTTATTGTTTTTTATATAATGAGCATTTTTTTTTAATTATTTAGCAAATTTATGTTATGTATTTTTTTATGTTACAGAAATTCTGTGCAGTCTATTATTTTATATAAATTTTTTCGTTATTCAGCACTATATGAAATGTTGAATGCAACTATAGAAAAGATTGTGTTTTAACACACTTCAGTTAATGTGTCTCACTGTTAAAATTTTTGGTAACGATACTATTTTATGTAATAAACATAGATGAGAGGAGGGTATTATGGAATACCATTCACATTTCTTAAAATAACTTTACTTGTTTTTAATAAAAATCCCCAAAATCATGATGAGTACATAGTGTAATTATTTGTAATGAATTGTCACTTTAAAAAAAAATATTTTGTTGTTATAAAAAGTTTATTTATTAAAAAAAAAGTTACAAATGGAGGTTAATATGAAATAGTCGGGCAATATGGAATAGGTGGTATAAACTGTTTAAACCATAGAAAAAACTAATTAGACTTCATAAAATCATCTTCAGGGAATTTTCTGTGACAGAAGATACATTCAGCGTCTTTACTTTCTGTTTCTTTAGTTGAATACATGAAGTCAGTTTCAGATGATACCATGAAATACCTAGTATTCCATAATACCCGACACGCCATCTTTGAAAATGAACTTTCAAAGTGATGGACAAACTACTTGCAGTAAAAAACGACTAACGTATAACAAAATACAATTATTTGAGCATACATTATGCTTAACATCAATGTTTAAACCTCATGTGTACTAGTAAGTTTAAATGTTTGAAAACGTACCTGCAAAAACTCTTGAAAATCACGAAACATGCTTTGTTCTATAGAAAATGGTACGACAGCAACAAGCGGTTGCTTCTTACTGTAATCTTCTTACTTTAATCTTAGACTGTTCAAGGAATGAACAAGAACATTTCAGTGGGTACCCTGCTGCTTTTTTTTTTTTTTTTTTTTTTTTTTTTTCAACGTAAAATGAAATATCCCCCCCTTTTATTTAAAGAGTATGTTTTTGGCACGGATGAATCGCGCTTGGCATGAAAGCTAATTCAGGATTACATTAAAGAGCTTTGCTTATTGATAATCCTGGGTAATTTTTAAAATTTTGATGCTGAAATAGATCGGACATTTTTTGCCAAGGACTCCACTTTCGTCAAAGCCGCTTTAAGCCAAGTAGCGCATCACAAAAAAAAAAAAAAAAAAAACTATAAAATATTGAAAAACAGAAAAGAAAGAAAAGGAAAGGAAAGGAAAACGAAAAGAAAAAGAAAGAAAAATAATAACATAAATTATATATTTTTGTCTAAAGTGATGATAAAAATTCAAAAGTCGCCAAGGGGAACTATATTATGGCTGTACCATGATCAGGTTTACATATTTCCTTATTTCCTTATTTATTTTTCTATATACCAGCTACTATTAAGTAACTCAACTACTATTATAACCACAAAAATTAATTGTCTCATGCGATAGACGTAGCCGATCATAGCACATTGCAATATTATATTTGGTGTGAAATTGTTGCCAGTTTATGGTTGATCGAATAAATCAAATAAATATAGAAAATAACGTGAAAGAAAATATTATGTGCACCACGTATAGTGTTGTTCATATGTAATTGGGATTCAAATATAAAATGACTACTTCAATTTTTTCGATACTGTCCGTTTCGAAACTGTCATCTGAAAAGCACCCAAATGGAAACCCACTGGTAAGCTATTGTCACAGGCAATAGGGACAGACACCCGAGAGTCTGCGAATGAGTGGATAGCTGCCGAAGGTAGCGGGGAACCAAAGCGGGCTTTAAAGCAATTTCATGATTTCTTTAAATTTTATTTTTGTTTGTAAAGCGATGTAGAAAAGAGTTTTCTTTAAATATAGTGATCAGCGAAGCGAAAAAAGCCTTCGTTGATTCACTACCTTCATTGATTTCATGAATTAAAGTATGGTTTCGTTAGCAAACTTTGATCTATTGGCACTCACGCAGCATCAGGCCGAGTTTTGTACATTTCGAGTTTGATTTTGAAATTTTTCCTGCATTCGGAATTCGGTTCGTTTCCGAACCGGGGCTTTGCTAGTACTATATAAAACCAAATTTGAAAGAGGGTAAGCATTTTAAAAATAGTTTTCAAAATGTTTATGAAAATTTCGTAACAATAAGTTTTCTTCACGTAATAATATCATCATGGATTTTCAGCATTTTTCATAACTAGAAGTTTATTTTCACGAATTTGCATGATTAAATAAAGTAATAAAATCTTTTTGTAAAAAAATAGAACCGACTCCAAAAAGCAACTGCTATTCAAACAAATAAAAAATAAAAAAAATTGTATGAAATGAAATTAAATTGCGCCTAAAAGTACAAAATAATTTCCTTCGCCAAACAACCTATAATACTACAATTAATCATAACTTTTGAAGTCGGCGCAAAATTAAATAAATTAGTTTTTAAAGGTTTATTTTTAGATCGGTAGCAACAAATGCTGTCGTCTCGAATGATCCATTTTCATGTTTCCTTTATTATTTTATCACTGTATACAATTGGTCCATTGGTAGCATCTACACAGAACAGTGAACATTCTTCACAATGCGGTATTTATGTTCTACGAAGTTAGAGTTTCCTTTGAAAATTTGGTATAACTTTGATAACTATCATCCTTGGTGGCTTTTGGATTTGGCGTTCAAAACGCATTTCAAAAATATACACGCAAGATGTATATTTTCATAATATATTTTGTACGAAGTATTGTTTCATATTCTTGATTACTCTCTTTATATACCTTATCAAATTAATAATGATATCCCAAAGAAATTAAATATGTTTGCCAGATAATTTTTCAATTTTTCTTTCACCAAGGATGTCAGATACCAGCATCTTCACCAACTTTTGCTGCTTACGAAATCTTATTTGTTTTCTTGAATCAAAATAGTTTTCGGCTGCATTTTGCAGGTGACAATGTGAGATGTGTATTTTGAATAGGATTTGATTTTTGTATTGAATAAAGGTATCAATTTTTATTTAATTTTGCGCCGACTTCAAAAGTTATGATTAATTGTAGTATTATAGGTTGTTTGGCGAAGGAAATTATTTTATACTTTTAGGCGCAATTTAATTTCATTTCATACAATTTTTTTATTATTATTTGTTTGAATAGTAGTTGCTTTTTGGAGTCGGTTCTATTTTTTTACAAAAAGATTTTATTTTTATCTTTTCAGTGAAAACTTATTCGTATAGCAGAACATCAAAAGACGTTCGACGGCAGTTTCACAAATCACAACTTCCAAGAAAGGTGACATAACTCAAAAAATGGTTTATGTCACTGAAAAATACATGAAATGCACCCAATGTGAACAAAAAAGTTACGTCTCCATCTAGAAAGTTATCCACTCGAGAGACAGTTGTGCCAGTTTTATTCTAGTCAAGTTATTGTTAAACTGATTTTTCTCAAATGCTGTATTTTTAAGTTGCGTCACTTTTTTTGCCTTTATCGGATATGAGCAAAAAACTATCTATTGAATGAACATACGTTAAGTTAAAAAGTCTTTAGAAATGTAAAGAACGGATACGCTGTATTCGTAAACAAAAATTCTGTTAGGCATATATATTGAACTTTACAGTGAAAACGTGTCACTCGCTGACCTGAAAATTGCACAGCGTAAAGTTCAAACAAAGAGCAAAATATGCATTGCAGCTGACGGACAGAAGTTTCAACATCGATACTTACATACTGCTTTTACCAGTGTAGTTGCATGCGTTCAGCAGTTAGAGTGAGAACAGACTTTTGTGAGTATCCTGTAATAACAATCCTGTAATATCCTGTAATATGCTCTACAACTTCGTAATTAACGTTTCTCCCATCTTGAACCGTTTTTGAGATAGGAGCGCTGATTCCGCTGTTTTTCACCAGATGGCGTTTTATTTTCTTTAGATTGTAAAGATATTACAATGGGACGTACTTCAGACCAAGATCTTTACAAGAAAACAAAAAGTATCAAGTAACCGTATTTTCAACTATATAACGTATGTCTCACCAGCTACACTACAATGTGAGCAATGTAGCTCAAGTGTGCATAGTGTAAGAAATTACGAACAAACAAATGCACGTTTTTAGCATCAATGTCTAAACTATCTTTTCGTACTAAATCGATGATGCTCTGCAATTTTATAATTCACTCCCCCCCCCTCCCCGCTGTCTAGCATGAATGTCTAAACTATCTTTTTGCACTAAATCAAAGATACTTTTCAATTGTTAATTCACTTTTTTATCTAGAACCTTTTTCGAGATAGGAACACTAACTCCGCTATTTTCCACCAGGTGGCGCTGCAAGCGGTTTAACCTTGTACTGCATGGCCACTTTGCTATACTTACATACCATTTATAACACTATAGCTGCAGCCGTTTAGCAGTTAAAAGAGTTGGAACTGATTTTTTTGGGCACTCTGTATTTTCTTTAGATTGTAAAGATATTACAATGGGACCTATTTGAGACCAAGACCTTTTCAACGAAACAAAAAGTGTCAAAATCGCAGCATCCGTTCAGAAGTTATGAGCTAACAAACATAAAAAAAAAAAAAAAACATACGATTTGAATTGAGAACCTTCCTTCTTTTTTGAAGTCGGTTAAAAAACTTGATATAGGTAATATTATATATAATTTTATACAGCTGTATCTATCGATATTAAATTTTACATATCATGGTAGAAAAATGCTCAATATTTCCAAACCTCTCTTGAATAAATGTTAAATTTACTACACTTTAACTTCTACTTTGTGACATCCGAATAATTGTAATTTATGTGTTTACTATCGCTCATTCCTCATCTCTCATTATTTATTTAAGGAACATTTATATGATGTCACTAAGCAAGTGGCAACGCTAGATAAACTTTCAAGATAATGAAGTTAAAGTACCTCTGAACCATTACGATTATTAGTTGAACTGCGAAAAGTCAGAAAGTACTTTATTCCGCTGTGGTACATTAGTAAGAATCTACGGGAGATGGTGTTAGACTTTCCTTGTATTTGTCAAAATCTTAACTCTAATTTAATATGGTTATCTGTTTCCACAGTAGGGACGCATATATTAAACTAGTAATTACTGTTAATTACAAGTATTAGTATTAATATTATATAAAGCAGTTGATTATTCTTGCTGTGAACAAACAAGTTTATAGAAGATACTTTTTTAGTTCCCCATTATTCATAAGATATGGAGAAATTAAGAAATCGAAATTTTTTATACCTCGGTTCTTTGGCATTTTTACACGGTTTGAGGCGTGAGGAATCCAAAATGTCTTCTAATATACAATATGGTGTCTCACTGTAGTCAGTTTGTTACGTTTTGAAGTGTGAGGAAACCGAAAAGTCACAAAATTAACAGCATATATAATTACGTCATCACTGACTGACTGACTCAGTCACGCTTAAAAATGCTAAGAGATTTCCTTGGACTCTGTGTGCGAACGCAAGTTGCCACCTAATTTTCATACTTTAGTTAATATTAAAAAATCTAATTGTCCGATCAACAAGCTGTTTAATCCGACGAATTCAGAAAAATCGCCCCTTTCATTTGGTACCTTATTTGTAACGAATTTTTGATTAGAATTTTAAAAATTAATTAAAATATAAAAATAGACATAGCTTTAAAATAGACATTTAAATTTATAATCGTTGCCATTTTTTTTCAGCATAAAATAAAAAAAATGCTTTCACGTGAAAAAAAAAATTATATATATAGATATAATATTAAATTTGCGTCTATATGATGTCGTAATGATCTAAAAATTGACGTCTATAAAATAATAATAATAATTTTAAATTTTAAAGTTAACGAAGAGGTAAATAAAGTGCGAACGTTTCGCACGGGCTTGCTAGCAAATGATTTATTCGAAGTGAGAAATAAATAAAATGAAATTATAATTTTTCAACGGGCGCCTTAATCGCCCTACAACTAACTAGTACAACATAGCGTCTTACTTTAGTCAATTAGTTTTTTTTTTACTCTACCTAATGAATGAATGATCGCAAAGAGGTCAGACCAGTTTTAAAATATCACTGATAATACTGACAGTAATTTTATTAATTTACAACATTCTCATTTGAAAACTTCAAACGTTCTTGGAAAATTAAGATTTTCTTAACATAGAAGAATATGGGAGAAAAGAGCAAAATTTTGTATAAACGTGCATTAGAAGGATTATTTGCCTCATTCGAGATCAGTTTTAAAATATCCTTTAGTATACTAAGAAATGAACATCGCTGACTATGAACATTCTACTGTGAAAAAATCATAAGTTATTAGAAATTTAAAATTTCCTTAACATGGAAGAATAGGGCAAACTTTCAAGTAAACATGCATTGCGTTCTTGCTTTAGAATCAATATGAAATTGCATGAAAACGAAAATACGATACGGACCTTTATAATGTTAATCATAAAATTAGGAAAAAGTATCGAAGTTGGGAAGGGCAGAATAGTGGGTGAGGAATTTCAGTTTGCGATCAAGCCGGATGCTTGGTCGAATTCGTTGTTCTTAACCTGAATATAATATGCCCTATAGTACAAATTTATGAGAACAAATATATGATGGAGAATTGAATGTGAACAGAGAGCGCGTATGACAACTAGATTTTTTGTTTAAAGTTCGAAAAAAAAAAAAAAAAAAAAAAAAAAAAAACTAATAATGAAACTACCAAATTTTGTTCGAAACTCTTATTTTTTATGATTTGTTCAACAGTTCTCTTATAACTTACTCAGTGTATGAAAAAAAAAATGTTTCATTTACGATAAGAAAACAATAATATACATGTATGCAACTTAAAAAAAACTATGGATGAAATTTTGTCTATGACAGAATTTAATTTAGTATGACAGGACAACTTATATTTGTATTTTAACGACTTTTTAAATAAATAAATAAATAAATAAAATATAATAAAATATAATAATAATAATAATAATAATAGAGGAAGCTTAGTAAAATTCTTAAACATATATTCAAATAATGTGTTGACTTTTAATTTCAAATAAATTAATAAAATTTGAACGCATTAATTGTATTGTATCTTCCCCTAAATGCTTAGTACTCATTTACTAAATATTTCAGTTAGTGAAAAAATCTTAATAACAATTTCGTATTTAGTATTAATAATTAACAGTTTCAATTTCTGCTGAACAAAACATAATATTAAAAATTCTGTAAACCAATTATTCGATATTTAAATTATACTCAAAATTCATCACAGAGGAGTTAATATTAATCCATTAATTTCTCAAAAACATAATTAATAATTAATAATTAATAATTAATATCAATATATTCATCTTATAAATCGGAAAATAATACACATTTTAAATAAATTTCACAGTTTAAGTCTAAAAATATCTGAAAACACTAGTCTAGATAATAAGGAAATATTCAGCTAAGTCCCGTTGGCTCTGAAAGAAATATATAAAAAATTTTACTGATTTCATAGAATATTTTTAGATGGAGTAAGAAATTAAATGATAAAATTGGATATTGGCAGGCATTTTCAAAGTGGAACACTATAAATTGATAACGACGCAAAATGCCAGATTGAAAGAAATAGTCCTGTCGTACTAAATAAATAAATAAATAAATAAATAAATAAAAAACAATAAAAATCGATATCAAATGCCTACTGTTTATTTTCAAGCTGCCGCTAACACATTTGTTATTATGAAAATACGAGCCTTCAATTGGTACGAGAGGCATAAAGAGTAGATTCTGACCCATATCTAAACAAATTTCTTACATTTTATTTAACAAGAAATAAATAAATAAATAAATAAATAAATAAATAAATACATATAATAAAATAAGATGTTTGTGTGTGTGTAAGTGTGTGTGTGTCAGTGTGTATGCGTGTCCGAAGTTTTTTATGAAAACGAATGATCACAGAGCTACACAAATTTGCATGTAGGTTCGTAATGACCTCTCCTGATGCATCTCGAAGCCTGATTTTCGAATTTTTGATTAGTTTTCTTTTAATTAGAAGTTTTTGTTTTATTGAAATTGGATTTTGCCATTGTGTTCCCGTGTCACACTTAAAAACAAGGCGCTTCCATTTTGCAGATGTGAGGACTCTGTTTTATTATTCAATGTCTTAGACGGTTAAAGCGTCAAGTTGCTAATGCGATGGCCGTAGGTTCGATACTTGGTGGCAGATGTGTTACTTATTTTGCAGTTAATTACTAGATAAGATGTCAATTGTGAAAGAAAACATTTCATTGTCTAAACAGTATCCTAAGACATCCCCACAAAATAAAAATTTAAGTAAAAAAAAAAACTGGAGCCCTAAAAATTATAAAATAAATATTTATTCTTGAAGAAACATGGCTATGAACATAAAAACTATTCACCAATAAGTAAATTTTAAAGAAAAATATACATGATTTGCTTTTGCGAGAGATGAAATATTTTAAGTAATGAAAATATTTTAAAAAGTGTTCGAGAGCAACATTCGAAATTATTTTTATATTTGTTATATTTATTATTATTATTATTATTTTAATAATTAAAATATATGAAAATAATTTCTTTATAATAGCTTTAAAATTAGCCATTTAAATATTAATTTCAAATTTAATTGTTGCCAGAAAAGTTTTCCAGTTCATTTTTTTGACAAAATATATACATGTATATATATATTACGCGAATAATGAACAATTTTCTACTGAAAAATGAAACTCAAAATAATGATTCAATTTTGTTCCTTGCAAATAAAAACTTTCATTTCCGCTTTATAAAAAATAATCGTTACGAAAATTAATCTTTCTATTTATTGTTCTAACGTATTTCTTCTAAATTGTCTTTTTTCCTCAGACTAAAAATATTCCTTTAGACTTAGTCAACGCCCTGCCTGAAAGAGAAGGACAAATAGAAGAATTAAAAAGCACTAAGCTACACCCTTTTGATCACGTGACATTACGTCAGTAGGGAAAAAAGGGCCTCAGCTCTTCTCATTTATTCCTCATAGGTTATGCCCGCTTCGCTGGTCACTATTTTTAAATGAATCATTATAATTAATGAATTCTCAAAATTGCATTAATTTTTATCATGTGAAAAAAAAAGAAAAAAAAAACTCTGATCGGGAAAAATGTCGCACCGGGTCCCCACTGCCTTCGGCAGCGTAGACCCGTGCGCGAAGCGCAAGCACAAATGCATATGAGCGATGCGCGCGCATATTCCTTCACCACTCTTATGATTTCTCAAAATTCCATCTTATTACTCATAAACTTTTATTCTTAAGGAAAGGAATTAAAAAAAAAAAAAAAAAATCATTTCTGATCGGGTAAAAACTCACACCGGTCCCCTCTGCCTTCGTCAGCGTAGACCCTTTCTCGCGCAGTGCGCACGAATTCATATATACGCTCACTGCGCGCACGTATTCCTTCATCACCCTTCCTGTCCCTCCTTAATTTTACACTTTCGAAAATATCCTCATTCGACTCGTAGGCACCCAAAACCTATATATACCAATTTTAAACGGTCTAACTCAATTTCTAATTTTTTGCCCCCCTTTAGGACACCTTAAAGCATATAAATCAGGTGAAATCTCAAATAATTGCGATTAGCGCCCTCTATTGGATAAATTTAATGTAGGTTATTCGATATCTTTCGAAAAATATCTTTCGAATGATGTATTAAAAATAATTTAATCATATTTAGAATTCGAAATATTGAAATTTTAAAATATTGCAACGCCATCTTGCGGTAGAAATTTCTACTGTTCAATTCCAAATCAACAAAGCTTTAAAATGATGTATTACTTATGAAATTATTTTAATTAGTAGCTGAGATACAAAAGAAAACCTAATCAGGACACCTTAAAACGTGTAAATCTGGTGAAATCTCGAATTCCATTATTTACGGTAGTCGGTTAAGGGAAGGTGACAGAAATTTGTGGCGTCTACTCTTGAAATTCAATTCAAATAAGTTTCAAAATGACATATTACTTTTGAAATTATGCTAATTAGAAGCTGAGATACAAAAATGATATAAACACTATTATAAAACGATTTATGTCTGACTTTTTCGTGGTTTTCTCCGAAATTTGAGTATTTCCGGGCTAAATACTGTTAAAAATCCATAGTATGAAATATGAAAGGAGTATCAGAATTCGAAACTCGGCAAAATATAAAAGAATAAAGACGTTCTGGGTTTTCCATAGTTTTCTCCGAAACAACCGTTCCTTTTCTACGTTTTTGCCTCTTCCCCTCCTTTCCGTCCCTTCTAATAATTTTACACTTGAAAATATCCGCAATCGATTTATCTTTCCTTAAAACCAAATAATATCAATTTCAAACGCTGTAACGCTTTTTTTTTTTTTTTTTACCCCTTCGCCCCCCCCCTCCCCTCTCCCTCAAGCCCTTCCTAATAATTCTACACTTTCAAAAATATTCAGAATTGAATTATCGGGCGTTAAAACCAAATATTTCGAAATTTCAACGGCATATCTCAATTTAAAATACTGCAAAATATAAAACAAGATTTAATCTAATTTTTTTTTGTTTATCCACATATTTTCATGAAAATTGAATAGTAGCTTTATTATATGCTGTCTAGGCCGAATACGAATTCAAATGTAACGTGAATGAAAATTTGAAAAAATTTGAAAATTGCAGTTTTTCCCCTCACTATGAAACACGCGACATCTTGATCGGTTACAATCATTTCCTTTTTCCTGGCAGACGATCGTCTGGCATTTGAAATGATGTTGCCACAAAGATTTCATACTTTAGTTAATTTTAAAAAATCCAATTGTTATATCGATAAGCCGCTTGCACACTTAGTTTCAGAAAAAATGCCCCTTTCATTTGGTATCGAAATCGTAACGATCGGACAAATATTTCTAATATTTTTTTCCACTTTTTCTGCTTCTAACTCCGTTAAAATATCTTTTTTTATGCAATGGCAGTGAATTCTCAGTCATTGAGATCGCTTTTAGATTAGACATGAGTGGACATTTTAATTAATATCTCCACAACTAATTAAAATTTTAAAATTCTGTTTTAAAGAGGACCTCGGAAAGGCTCCAGAGCATCCGTATGTCAATTCTTTTATTTCTGCGTTCAATAGGGGCTGAACGTATAAAAGAACAGACAGACAAACCTTTTCTTTTATTATTATAGATAGATAGATATAAAAGTACCTGCATCCGAAAAATATTGCCTTGTTTCGTCTTAGAAGTGCTAAACAAAATATGTGATGGATCTCATTATTTTTATTGTTACTGTAATAACCATAAAGTATACTATGTAGTCTTCTAAAATAATGCGCTGGTTCCTCCCCTATGTGGAAACCCCATGCCTTATATTTTTAAAATAAAGGAGACTGTTTAAATGACTAGATTAATTAATTATTCTTTTTACACATTGGACATGTCTGCTACAAATTAATGATTGTGCCAAATGTTCGTTATATATAAGTAAATATTGTCAACTGGAGTCTTTTTTTTTTTTTTTTTTTTTTTTTTTTTTATAATTCTTTTCCTTAATAATGGCTATTTTTTCAGATCTTCTGGTTTTTAACCTGGTTTATTTAATTTTTACTGCACTGTTTTTGAAGAAATCATATTGCTAAACACTTTTTTTTAAATCTTTCCTAAGTTCTTAACATGATACAAATCGATTTTTTAAATATTTGGTTTTTAACTTGTGGTCATCTCCCTTGGACGAGCAATGTCTCCACCTAAAGGCAAATCTCCAGATTAAACAGCCAAAAATTTATATCTTGCTAAATACCATCTCACCAATATTTCATTAACATTTAATTAAATTTCCATCTCGCCTATTGAAATAAGTTTTGATTTCCGTCCTAAAATTAATACTTTTTCTTTCACCGTTGATTACCTTATCCTTGCCATTTTTGAAATACTTTCTAAAATTATAATTTTCTTATCATATGCCTTATTTTAACACTAGGCTCAATCCTATAGTGTACGTGGAGAACGACGCAATAAAATCTGTTCGAAAATTTACTTTTTAAACGCTAAAATTAACGGTTGCAGAAAGAGAAAAGGAAAATATACAAGTGCAACTTTTTTTCTTTTGTCCCAAACTGTATCACACGCTAATGCATAGATATAGTACTATATAGATCTATCACTCCCATGTTATCAAGCAAAAAAATTTAATGCCGAAAAAAGTTCTAAAATCAGCCATTAGAGAGTATTGAAAAAAATAATAAAAATAAAAATGAATTTGAAACGGTATCTGGAATTTTTCATTCACCTTTAGTAAATAAATTATCCATAAATTTTATTTACTAAATTATCCGTGTGTATTCCTGTGTGTGATTTACTCGGGGAAAGACAGCCATTAGAGTGACTTTTCCCCCAAAAAAAGGCCTCACTTTTTCCCTCTCGCTGACCAATCTATGTCTTATTACTATATATTTATACATTAATGTCACTCATTTATGTACTGACTAGTATCACGTATCTATATAGAAAATTATCCACCTGATAGGGAGTTGTGTCAGTTTTATTAGAATGAATGTAAAAAGAGTGATACCGTAATTTAGTGAAGATAAGTCGCGGGCCATCTTTAAAAAAAAAAATTGATTTTTGGGGGAATGCGGCTTATCTGTCAGTGCGGGCTATCTAATAATGCCAAATTCCGTCGTCCATAGTTCTTGGAACAGTCGATCTTCCCCGAAAACGGAAGTTTAGTATTCCAGTCTCTCGAGCACTGATTCACTCTTATAATCTCTTAAATAACTAATAATCTCTTATTTTGATTACTTTGCATATACGTCTGGAGTTCGCCATCTTGTTCCCTTGTTTTTGATTTTTTGCATCGTATTTGTATATTGGCTTTGTTTTATTTTATTTTATTATTATTATTTTTTTATACAGTGAATTTAAAAATAATTTATTTATTTCATTTATAATTAATTATTTTTATGACTTTGTATATATGCCTGGATTCCACCATCTTGTTTACGTGTTTCTCATATTTGTTGCCATTACATCTGCATACTGATATAGTTTAATTTTATTTTCTTTATACCGAATTATTTCTTAAATAATTTATTATTTTTATTTATAATTCATAATTCCTTATTTCTATTAACTTCCGTAGATGTCAGAAGACAGATAACTTTTTTCCTTATTTATCTGTCATATCAGCGTAACAATGTTTGCATAAGCCGCGGCTTACCTTCCGGTGCGGTTTATCTAAGGGCATTGTTAATTTTTTCGCAAAATTTAAAAAAAACTGCGTCTTATCTACCAGTGCGGCTTATATACATTAAATTACGGTATTTGTCGTGATAATAGATATCTGTAGGATGTTTATAGAAGTCAAATGAATTATTTTTCAATTTTTATAGATGTCTTATTGATGCAAGGGACTGTGTGGGAACGCTATTTCAAAATGCGAATAATCGATGATAAAACAAGAGCATTTTCTCTTTTCTGAAAAAAAAAAAAAAAAAAAAAAAAAAAAAAAAACGTTCAATGCTCTCATAAAAACAAGGTGAACTGTACAGTCGGTAACAAAAGTCTCCGAACACTAGCAAAAATTCCTATATAAAAATAGTACACTTAATACAGTTTTGTTAAATAAATCCTAGTTGAATCTTCTTTTAAGACTGACTAAGAACAGGATTCGACAAGGATTTATTTAACAAAACTTTATTAAGTGTACTATTTTTACATAGGGATTTTTGCTAGTGTTCGGAGACTTTTGTTATCGACTGTAAATACATTTTAAGTGGTTTAAGGAGTTTAACCTTAAAACATCCGACTTTTAAATATATATATATATCACAGGTTTAAACATGAACAATTCTGAACACTTTGATGCTTCCTTTATTATTTCACGTACATTGGTTCAAAAGTTACAAGCAAAATTTTAACTGATATCAGTATAAACAAACTCAAATTAAGAGTTAAATTGTAAACAAATGTCATTATTGTAATAAAATTAAAAACACGTTTAAAAATACATTTATTAAAAAGATAAAAGACATTCAAAACTTTTCACCTTAGATAAAACAAGGCATCATCAGGGATTTAGTTTTACACACTACAGAGCAGTTATATATACTTTTGTACCATATGGTCAATAGTTAAGACCTTACAAAAAATAAATTCAACTGGAAGTTATACATAGAGGCTGGAACTATTACTGGGTAATGGGGTGCTACACATGGAGGCTGGAGCTATTGCAGGATGAGGGAGAATATCAATACTGAATTTCATTACAAAATGTTCATGCATCAAAATCGAAATGTTTAGAATTATTATTCATTCAAAATCTATTTTATTTCAAAAAGTCAATATTCGTAAGGTGAAATCTTCCTAGACATCTTAAAAATGAAAAAAAAAAAAAAAAAATTAGTTCTTCCAATTTAATACTCTCTTTGTTATAAAACATTCTCGTACCGTAAAATATTACTTACTTCACAATTAATATTTATTAGGTGTAATTAAATAATTGCCGTACCAGATAATCTTTCAAAGTAATGCAGTTAAAGTATCTCGAAAACATTACAATTATTAGTTAGCTTCCTAAAAGTCATAACTCAATTAGTACGACTTAGTAAATTAATGAGATCCTGAGACAGATGTTTTCGTAGTTTCCCGTGTTTTAACTGGAATAAATTAATAAATGTCAGATAAATGTAATAAATGTGTTACCTGCTTTTAATTGCCATTTTGCATCTACAGGTTTTACTTTTCTTTTAAGTATCAAAGTAATATTTATCCATAGACATATAATTTCTGAAACTCAGTGGAGGACTCCATCTGGAGACTAAAAAAGATTTTAGGTTCTGATGTGTGTTTGTCTGTCTGTCTGTACCGTGACAGCGGCGGCAAAAATCCCACGAACCGTAAACGGAATACACACCGAAAATTAAGAGCTAACGTCGTGTGATTCATGAATATCTGTATCAATTTGCAAGTGAATCGTGGGATTTGTATGGTCGCTATCTCGGTATACAATGACAGACACACAGACACACAGAGCCCAACAACATTTTGAGACTCCACATGTAGACTGACCTTTCGGGAATAATTTATTTACAGAACCACACGCAAGAATTGTCGGCTAAGCTTTACTACAGGGCACCCATTGGCGATTCGTGACGCTGTGCAGTGTATCGACAGTTTTTAATAGTACCTTTTTTGTATCGGAAGTTTGTTTTTCTCTTTGCGCCGGACGCTCGTTCCTGTTTATCGTAATGCGGCCCAGTTGAATGACTTTTTTTAACGCGTTCTTGAGATTTAAAAAATAATTTTTCGAGTGTATTTTATTCCTTTTTCTTTTTTTCCCTTAAATAAATGGAATTATTTAGGAAAAAAATAGTGCATGGTAGTAATTGATGCAGTACATATTTTCATACGTTTTCAGATTCATACGCCACTAATTAATGGTATTCAGTGATTTTTTTTTTTTTTTTTGGTTTTAATATCGCGATACTGACTGCTGCAGTACAGATTTTTATGCATTTTCTGATTCATGCGCTACAAGTTAGGTGCATCCAGTGATGTTTTTTCGGTTTTAATATCGGAGTACTAACCGGTGCAGTACAGAATTTTATACATTTTCTGATTCCTGTGCCCCGAATTAGGGGTATCCAGTTTTTTTTTTTTTTTTTTAGTTTTAATATCGGAATACTGACTGCTGCAGTATAGATTTTTATGCATTTTCTGATTCATGTGCAACACAATATGTGTATCCAGTGATTTTCTTTTCTTTTCTTTTTTTTTTTTTTTTTTTTTAATATCGGGATACTGACCGCTGCAGTACAGATTTTTATGCATTTTCTGATTCATGCGCTGCGTTTTAGGGGTATCCAGTGATTTTATTTTTTATTTATTTATTTATTTATTTTTTAATATCGGGATACTGACTGCTGCAGCACGGATTTTCACGCATTTTTAGATTCGTGCACGATGAATTAGCTGCATCCAGTGATTTTATTTATTTTTTGTTTGTTTTGTTATTGCTTCTGTACAGATTTTCATGCATTTTCAGATTCACGCAAGGCTGTAATTTTGAAAATTTGTGGAAAATCTTCGAGTTATATTATACATCATTTGTAACACTGAATTTTATGTGCTAAAGCTTGAAAGCCCTCCGATTTTTTTTTTTTTTTTTTTTTTTTTTTTTTTACGGTGAAGTACCTTAAATTTCTGTTACCATTTTAAATGTTTGTTTTATTAGTCTTAAAAATATACTTAATTTATTTCAGTGAATTTCAAAACAAGCACCAAAGTGAAATAATAACTTATTTTCTTAAAATGTAATTTTGGTGTTTTGTAATGATTCACAGCATCGATTCGCGATGCGATTCGCTTTATCGACTCATCTGGTGAGCTGTACATCGGCTGTACAGAGCTCTGTAAATTTACAATAATCCTCAATTAAAAGTAAATAATCGATATTCTCAAGTTTTATCTATATTTTTATCTACTTTTACTATTCTCAATAAAAATTAAACAAATAACAATTTCTCAATAAAAACTAAAAAATGAATACTTCTACTCAAGAAAAGCATTCTGAGTCACAATTATGTTCTCCCTAATAAATATTAAATTATTACAACGTCATTATTATTCCTTAAGTTATTACAATGTCATTATTAGTCATTGCAATGCATACATAAAATATATTTTTTAACATCTCCGTTTGTTCTTCTCTATAATTTTCCCAAGACTTAAGATAAATTATTACAGTAGTTTTCAGTTAGACATTTTTAACATTGTATGCTTTAGGTAGAAAAACTGTTAACTGTTTTTTTACTTCAATTACCCGACTACCGTTGGTATAATGGAAGTATGGTATTCGGCCCAAAAATTCGATATCGAGTTTTCACCTGATTTACAAGTTTTAAGGTCTCCTGAGTTTAAAAAGTAGTTTTGGGGAATTGGTCAGTGTGTGTATGTGTATCTACGCATATAGGAATCTTCTGGCTCTCATTCTCCGAAACTAATAAAGATAGAACTTCGAAACTTCCGAATTCAGAGAGGTCTGGTTTAGAGAAATTTTTTCCAAATTTTGGTGAAAATTGGAAAACCGGAAGTGGGACATCGTAAACCGGAAGGGGAAAAAACGGCTCAGACGATTTTCTTCGAAGATGCTATATAAACGCTGCATTAGTTGTCTTTTCAATTGATACAGTTGGTTAGTTCAGAAAAATTGATAGGCGTCCTGTATAAATAGCTCAATTTAAGATCTCGCAAGTGCGTTCCTTTAAAAACAGCTGTAAGGATTTTTTTCAAACTCGCCATATTCACTCTCTTTTAAATATCCTTTTGTATGTAATTTTTTTTTTTTTTTTTTCGGTCAATAATTGAGCATGCCAAGTTTTGGTAAAAGTAGGTATTTAAAAGGTATTTAAAAAACGGCTCTAAAAATTTTCTTGAAAATCGTTTCATGAATCCATTTTAGATATCCTTTCTCATGTATTACGGGGTTATTGTAGAAACATTATCAGTCATCCTGATTAGGTAGGTCAGTTTTAGATTTCGGAAATTGGTGTTTCAAAAAATAACACTACCATTTTTTTTCTTATTTTTGAACTCCCATGTAAACTCTTTTTCATAAATATTTTTACACGTGTATCAAGCTTCTCTTACCAGAAAATTTTTAGGTGTCAATTCGTTAGGTCAATTTTATGTCTTTTGATCACATTATCTCCAAGAAATGCATATAACACATGTAATAGTGGGTAATGGAAGGCGTGTGGTTCCTTCACACGAGATTTCTTTCATTGTTTACACTGAGAAAAAAATATACCGCCTTCATCTAGAATGAATATGTGGCCATTTTCTAAATATCTAGAAATATAGATTTCCGAGCTATGCGCATAAGGCACGCCAATAAACTGAATAGACGAAATGATCGAGAATTTGTAGTCTACGCATTTCTAGATGGTGAAACTATATTCTGAATCTTTTGTACTGCAAGGAATTCTCGCTTGATTTTCTAGAAATGGGTCATAAACCAAGATTATAGTTGATGAAATCCACCTTTTGTGTTTGCATTTATTTGCAGAGATTTTTAAATAACTTTGCCCTCGAGAATACAGGAAACCGCTCTAGAATTCTAATAAGGGTTTATAGAACTCGCTTTCCAAGGAGACTAGAATTTATAAGGATGACAGGAAACTACTTTTTCTAGAGCCACAATTTAGATTCTAGATGTCAGTTACAGAATTTTTTCTCACTGTACTTATACGATGAAAAAGCAAAAAGCAAGTTATATGGTGTGAAATGTAAATTGTAAATCAAGCGTTAAACTATGCAGAAATACTTGAACTAAGTATTTTAAAAATGTAATCTTCTTATTATCTTATATGACATTTATATTCAAAATTAGCCCATTCATCACGGCAATAAAGCGCGTTTATCCTAAAAATCAAGTAAATTAATTAATTAAGATAAAAAATAGTTAATTAAAATAAGGGTTTTTAGTAAATAAGACAATGTACACGCAGAAACAATTTAAATAAGCATTTTCTAGAGGGCTTGTTACATCGTCAATAGGGCACAGCGAATCATCTTGGAAGACAAGGTAATTCGTACGTCGCGGTGAAAGTGTCCACTGTAAAAAACATGTCCTATTTGCTGCCAGAAATTCTCTGTAATTTGAGAAAATGCGTTCTGACAACGTAACTTTTTCGTAAATTACGCGTATTTTCTCAAATTACAGAGAATTTCTGGCAGCAAATAGGACATATTTTTTGCAGTGTTAAAGAAACCGCTGCTTATAATTATTTAAAGGTCTTTTATAAAAAACGATGAGTATTATCCATATGTTATACATCGTTACATTTTTAAGAAAAATAAGTTTATATCCCAAAATAAATTCCCTCAAAAACGAATACTTCATTACATTTTCAATTTATTAATGTGAAAATTTCATGACTTTCTTATTATTATTCATTTATTGTTTCTTAGATAATGTATATTAAACGACACTAAATAATCTGCTGCAGTAAACGAACTTACGTGAGGAAGAAGCTAAAATACCTTTAAGCTATTATTAGTTAGGCTGTCAAATGTCAAACTTAATTATTACGATACGGTGCGTTTGAGTGGATTTAGATGAGGTGTTTCCAAGATTTTCTCTGTAGTAAACTTTAATTGTAATTTAATTATTTCTCTGTTCTGCACTGCAATTTGACGTCAGTTACAGTGTTTTGGAAGCCATAGTAAAGTAGTATTTATGTAAAATGTATAAACTACTTGAGCTAATCCATTAATTTGTTATTATTATTCTCTTAGCTAATAAATTCTACATATATAAATAGATATATCTTCTCCTACCATAATTACTCTAAAAAATATACCGTTGAACAGGGTCAAAATAAAACAAGTCAGACAAATGATTTTTTAATATACTAGAAGACTCCGCCCTTTGCTCGCTCTGCTCACCAGCCTCCGATTCGCTTCACTTATTAGTCGCGGAGCTCTGCCACCAATCGCTGTTTTGCCTTTCATTGAATAGAATAATCTTTTTTTTTTTTTTTTTTTTTCCAGAATAGAGAGAAATTCTTAATATCTGAACCATTTTGCGTTACTGGTATATCATATGACTCGATTGGCTACTTGTAAATTTTTGTCACGATTTGGAGATAAATTTTCTTTGTTATAATTGCTTGTAAAAAAAAAAAAAAATTACTATTGAATTTTTTAGTTAATTTAAGACAGTATATAATACTCCATATAGCTTTCTAATGTACAGCCAGGTAAATAATTTTACATATTCCAATATATCTGAAAAGAAAAAAAAAGTTTATTATTATTATTATTATTATTATTATTATTATTGTTGTTGTTATTTTAATTTGGAAAAATCCCTTACAGCTTCAATTTTCAATGTTCTCAATTTTCAATGCCTTATCCTTTCCATTTTTGAAATACGTTCTAAAATTAAAATTTTCCTGTCAATTGCTTTTTTTTTTAACACTAGACTCAATCTTAAAGTGTACGTGGAGAACGACGTAATAAAATCTGTTCGAAACTTTGCTTTTTAAACGATAAAATTAACGGTTACAGAAAAAGAAAAAGAAAATATACAAGTGCGGCATTTCTTTTTTTTCTTTCTTTTGTCCCAACCTGTGTTACACGCTCATTAATATCACTCATTTATGTACTCACTAGTATCACATATCTAGCTAGAAAATTATCCATCCACCTGATAGGAAGTTGTGTCAGTTTTATTGTAATGAATGTAAAAAAGAGTGATATTAGTCGTGGTAATACACTGTTAAAAATTGTTTCTTAAAAAAGAGCTTAATTTTCTCAAAATAGCTCCGAAACTATATATACTTTAATTTGAAAACCCATGTACTCATTTTTGAGTATATTGACATGTCAAACATGGGGATACTGGGATTATTACTGGCCAACAAGCATGTCAATATACTCAAAAATGAGTACATGGGTTTTCAAATTTAAGTATATATTGTTTCGGAGCTATTTTGAGACAATTTAGCTCATTTTTAAAAAACTATTTTTTTACAGTGTAGATATCTGCAGAATTTTTATGGAAGTCAAATGAA
The DNA here is from genome assembly GCA_963930645.1 of Salticus scenicus. Classification (NCBI taxonomy): domain Eukaryota; kingdom Metazoa; phylum Arthropoda; class Arachnida; order Araneae; family Salticidae; genus Salticus; species Salticus scenicus. Next base: position 69,871,570 of record OZ005662.1, on the reverse strand, counting down.
TTATTTTTTTAACATTTATAGATGTAAGAGGCTGTGTAAGAACACTATTGGAAAATGCTTGTTATCGATAATAAAACAAAAGCATATTCAATGCTCTTATAAGAAACGAGATGAACTATAAATACATTTTAAGAGGTCTAAGGTTGGTTTGCTGGTAGAGTTTTACGTCGCACTAGTGCGACGTAAAATGCACTCAACCTGTAGAGGATGACATGTCTCAGAACAACCCTTAGGGGTGAGTCCCGAACCGTCGCCAATTGTCCACAGCGTGGCATTATTGCAACGCAAAACCCGCTGAAACAAGGGAAGCTACCCTTGGGGGTCGGCAGTGAGCAGGGGGCGGAGCCCCTTAGTTTTGAAAAGAAACCTGTAAAATGTTATTAGAATTTTAGGAATCTCAATTTTTGAGCGCTAACAGACACATTACGTAGAAATGTCAGTAATTGAGAATTCTTTCTGAAAGTTTAAATTCGATTAGTTTTGTCGATATTAGGTAGAATTAGAGTGTTATGAAGAAAGTTGCGGATGGTGTTACGAGTTTTAGGGAAATTGTGAGTTTTTAACAGAATTATAGTTTTTGGCGAGTTTTTGGTGTTCGAGTTGGATTGGAAAGTATTTTAGGTAAAATTTTGTTGCGATGATTTATTAAATGTTTTTTTCAGTCGTCAGATATATTTAAGTAGTAAGTCATTCAAAGCAAAAAGAGTTATTTGTAGAAAGTCCTCCACAACCAATTCATTCACAAGCGAGTCATTGAATGGAGTTTCCTTGAGGAGTTATCAGCCCTTTGAAAAGTATATTTTATCAGTAGCTATTATTTTTACCCATTTTTACCCATTGTGCAGTACTAATGCGACATTAAATCCAATCAACCGTATAATATACCGTGTAGCCCCTATGATACGTCATGATTGGTGGTGGTGGTTGGGTTTTACGTCGCACCAGTGCTGCACAGATGGGCAATTGGCGACGGTCTGTGTCTCACCCCTAGAGGTGGTCCGGAGACATGCCATCGCAGTTTTGATCCTCCGCGGAAGGTATGGCTCTCCCGCTTCGGTGACCCCCAGAGGTATAATTTTTGATGGGAACATGGAGAACATTGCGGCCACGACAGGTTTTACGTGCACCAGAAGCGGTCTAAGGAGTTTTAACCTTAAAAAATACAACTTACATATACATACAGGGTGATTATAATTAAAGTTATGATTTCAGAACGCTATAATTTTAAAACTACCCGTCTGAGCGATTTGATATTTTACTAAAACAATCGTGAGGCAATGAAATTTTGTTTTGGGGAGGAAAGAAAATAGTTCCAACATGTTCCTATAGATTGCGCTGTGAAGGTAATGTCAGGAGAAACACCTAAAGGGACTCATTAAACACAAGAATGTTGTTAGCAACACAATGGAATAGCAGGAAACAATAGACTTCAAGGGTTTACTACAATTTTTTTTTTTTTTTTTTTTTTTTTTTTTTTTAGCAAAAAGGCAAGAATACGTGTTTACAGCGGAAACAGTCACAGTGAGAAGAGAAAAAGAGGAGCTTCAAGAAACAAATACTTTACCGATAATTAACGACACATTTTGGAACTATTTTTTTTCTCTATTGCCAAACAAAATCTCATTGCCTCACGATTGCTGTGGTAAAACATCCAGTCGCTCTGATGGGTAGTTTTAAAATTATAGCGTTTTGAAATCGTAACTTTAATTATAATCATCCTGTATATATATCACATGTTGAAACAAACAATTTTGAACATTTTGATTTTTCACTTATTATTCCACGTACTTTGGTTCAAAAGTTACGAGTAAAATTGTAACTGTTATCAGCATTGAAGTTCATTACAAAATGCTCATGCGTCAAAATTAATAATGTTTAGAATTGTTACTAATTTAACATCTATTTTATTTTAAAAGGTCAATATTTTTAAGGTGGAAACTTCCTAGACTTTGAAAAGGAGAAATAAAAAAAAAAAAAAAAAAAAAAAAAAAAAAAAGAATTTTTAGTTCTTTCAATTTAATACTCTCTTTATTATAAAACATTCTCGTACCATAAAATATTACTTACTTCACAATTAATATTTATTAGGTGTAATTAAGTAATTGCAGTACCAGATAATATTTCATGGTAATGAAGTTAAAGTATCTCGAAAATATTACAATTATTAGTTAGCTTCCTAGAAGTCATAACTCAATTAGTACGACTTTGTAAATTAATGAGATCCTGAGACAGATGTTTTCGTAGTTTCCCGTATTTTAACTGGAATAAATTAATAAATGTCAGATAAATTTAATAAATGTATTACCTGTTTTTCATTGTCATTTTGCATATACAGGTTTTATTTTTCTTTTAATTTAAGAAGTAAAGTAATAGTTAACCATGGACACATAATTACTGAAGCTTAGTGGAGGACTCCATATGGAGACTCAAACAGATTTAAGTTCTGTGTGTTTGTCTGCCTATGTGCACCGCGACAGAGGCGGTAAAAATCTTACGTACTGCAAACAGAATACACACCGAAAATTACATAGCTAATTACGTCTGATTCATGAATATGTGTATCTATTTGCAAGTGAATCAGGTGATTTCTACTGTTGCAATCGCGGTATACAAAGACAGACTCACACAAACACACAGAACCCAAAATCATTTTGAGTCTTCAAATGCAGGCCTCCACTGACCTTTCGGGAATAATTTATTTACAGGACGACACACAAGAATTCTAATGGCATTCTGTGATCATCAAAATAATGTCAAATTTGGTTCAAATAATAATGAGTTACATGAACTATTTGTGTACTTTTTATTCGTGTTTATAATATTTGTAGCTCGTGTACAGGGACACACAAAAGAATTTCGAAATTTTTTTTATAAGAACCATCCACTGTAAAAATTATCTTCTTGTAAATTTACAGAATGGTTTATCCAGAGCTCTGTAAATTTACAATAATTCTTAATTAATAGTAAATAATCGAGATTCTCAAGTTTTATCTATATTTCTATCTACTTTTATTATTCAATTTCTCAATAAAAACTAAAAAGGAATGCTTCTACTCTAGGAAAAGCATTCTGAGTCACAAATATGTTCTCCCTAATAAATATTAAATAATTATTCGTCATCACAATGTATGCATAAAACATATTTTTTAACATCTCCGTTTATCTTTATCTATAATTTTCCCAAGATTTAAGATGAATTATTACCAATAGTTTTCTGTAGACATTTTTAACATTGCATGCTTTAGGTAGAGAAACTGTGTAATATAACTAGGTAATGGAAGTATTGTATTCGGTCCAAAAATTCGACATCGAGTTTTCACCTCATTTAGGATCTCCTGACTTCAAAAAAGTAGTTTTTGGCAATTGGTCAGTGTGTGTGTGTGTGTCTGTATGTATGCATGTGGGGAGTCTTCTGGCTATCATATCTCCGAAAAGATAGAACTACGAAATTTCAGAATTCAGACATGTCTGATGTACAGATAACTGGAAATGGGACAAAAACGGCTCTAACGATTTTCTTCGAAGTTGCTATATAAACGCTGTATTAGATGTCCTTTCGAATGATACAGTTGGTTAGTTCAGAACAATTGATAGTCGTCCTGTATAAATAGCTCAATTTCAGATCTCGCAAGTGCGTTCCTTTAAAAACTGCTGTACGGATTTTTTTCAAACTCTCCATATTAACTCCTTCTTAAATATCCTTTTGTATATAATTATTTTTTTCGGTTAATAATTGAGCACGCCATGTTTTGGTAAAAGTCGGTATCTCTAAAACGACTCTAAAGATTTTCTTGAAAATTGTTACGTAAATCCATTTTAGACATCCTTTCTCATGAATTACGTGGTTATTACTGGAAAATTATCAGTCATCCTGATTAGGCAGGTCAGTTTTAGAATTCAGAAATTGGTGTTTAAAAAAATAACACTACGTTTTTTTTTTTTTTCCTCTCTTTTCTTATTTTTGAACTCGCTATGTAAAATCTGTTTTATATGTCTTTACACGTGTATCAAGTTTCTCTTACCAGAAAAGTTTTAGGTGTCTATTCGTTAGGTCAATTTTATGTCTTTTGATCACATTATCTCCAAAAAATGCATATATCATGCGTAATAGTGGGTAATGGAAGTCGTGTGATTGTTTCACACGAGATTTTTTTCCCCCTTATTTACACTGAGAAAAATATACCGCCTTCATCTAGAATGAATAAGTGGTCATTTTCTAAATCCCTAAACAAGAAATATAGACTTCTGGGCTATGCGCATAAAGCACGCCAATAAGCTGAATAGGTGAAATTTTTCGAGAATTTCTAGTCCACACTTTTCCAGATGTTGAAACAATATTCTAAATATTCTGAATATTCTGAATTTTTTGTTTTGCGTGGAATGCTCGCTTGATTTTATAGAATTGGGTCATAAGCCAAGCCGCCTCTTGAGATCGCATTTATTTGCAGAGATTTTTAAATAACTTTGCCCTCGAGAATGTAGGCAAACGCTCTAGAATAATAATAAAGGTTTCTAGAACTCGCTTTCAAAGGGGACTAGAATTCATAAGGATGACACGGAACTATTTTTTCTAGAGCCTCAATTTAGATGTCAGCTACAGAATTTTTTTCTCAGTTTACTTATACGATGAAAAGCAAAAGAAATATGGTGTGAAATGTAAATTATAAATAAAGCGTTAAACAATGCAGAAATACTTGAACTAAGTATCTTAAAAATGTATTCTTCTTATTATCTTCTATGACATTTATATTCAAAATTAACACATTCATCACAGCAGTAACGCGCGTTTATCCTAAAAACAAGTAAATTAATTAAGATAAAAATAATTAATTAAAATAAGTTCGTTTAGTAAATAAGTCGCAATGTACACTCAGGAACAATTTAGATAAGCATTGTCTAGAGGACTTGTTACATCGTCCATAGGGCATAGCGAATCATCTTGGAAGACGAGATAACTCGTACGTCGCGCTGAAAGTGTCTACTGTAAAAAGTATATCCTATTTGCTGCCAGAAATTCTCTGTAATTTGAGAAAATACGTTCTGACAACGTAATGTTTTCGTAAATTACGCGTATTTTCTCAAATTACAGAGAATTTCTGGCAGCAAATAGGACATATTTTTTGCAGTATTAAAGAAACTGCTTAAAATTATTTAAAGGTCATTTATAAAAAACGATGAGTATTATCCATATGTTATACATCGTTACATTTTTAAGAAAAATAAGTTTATATCACAAAATAAATTCTCTCAAAAACGAATACTTTATTATATTTTCAATTTAGTAATGTGAAAATTTCATGACTTTCTTATTATTACTCATTTATTGTTTCTTAAACAAAGTATATTAAACGACACTAAATAATCTGCTGCAGTAAACGAACTTACGAGAGGAAGAAGCTAAAATACCTTTAAGCTATTATTAGTTAGACTGTCAAATGTCAAACTTAATTATTACGATACGGTGCGTTTGAGTGGATTTAGAAGAGGTGTTTCCAAGATTTTCTCTGTAGTAAACTTTAATTGTAATTTAATTATTTCTCTGTTCTGCACTGCAATTTGACGTCAGTTACAGTGTTTTGGAAGCCATAGTAAAGTAGTATTTATGTAAAATGTATGAACAACTTGAGCTAATCCATTAATTTGTTATTATTATTCACTTAGCTAATAAATTCTACATATATAAATAGATATATCTTCTCCTACCATAATTACTCTAAAAAATATACCGTTGAACAGGGTCAAAATAAAACAAGTCAGACAAATGATTTTTTAATATACTAGAAGACTCCGCCCTTTGCTCGCTCTGCTCACCAGCCTCCGATTCGCTTCACTTATTAGTCGCGGAGCTCTGCCACCAATCGCTGTTTTGCCTTTCATTGAATTAAATATTCTTTTTTTTTTTTTTTTTTTTTTTTTTTTTTTTTTTCAGAATAGAGAGAAATTCTTAATATCTGAACCATTTTTCGTTACTGGTATATCATATGACTCGATTGGCTACTTGTAAATTTTTGTCACGATTTGGAGATAAATTTTCTTTGTTATAATTGCTTGTAAAAAAAAAAAATTACTATTGAATTTTTTAGTTAATTTAAGGCAGTATATAATACTCCATATAGCTTTCTAATGTACAACCAGGTAAATAATTTTTACATATTCCAATATATCTGAAAAGAAAAAAAAAAGTTTATTATTATTATTATTATTATTGTTATTTTAATTTGGAAAAATCTCTTACAGCTTCAATTTTCAATGTTCTCCTACCTCCTTCATAAAATAATGAAGGATAAAATGTACTCGATTCTCCATAAGCATTTTAGGTGGTGATTTTTTTTTTTTGCATTAATTAGAAATATGAAATATATTATAGAAATGACTAATTCTGTAACATTAAAAAATTATCAATGTAAAATTAGAAGCTGACATTTATAAAGGAACTTAAATTTGACTCAAAAACATTTTTATGCTAAAATATAGCCGATGTAGGGGAAACCGGGGTACAATGTACCATGGGGTAACATGAACCACCCCTATTTTTTATTTTATTTGTTTGTTTTTATAATTCGTGTTTTGGTACATAGATAACAGCACTGCAGTGATGAAACTTATCTACCAACTTCATGCCCAACTCACAATTTAGTCATTTTATTCGAGAAATTTAGTTTGTGATGGCCAAAAGTAAATACTTTTAGTTCTTTTCATCATTCAAGAATCATGATGTGGAAGAGGTTATTCAGCACAATAAATAGCTACACTCGTCTGTTATTATGTTTAATCTAACTAATATATATATATATATATAAATATGTTGTTATTTTTTTTTAAACATTTGTTATCAGAGTTCCACATGGGGTAAAATGGACCACCAGGAACTGGGGTACAATGGACCATGGTCAATTTTACCACAGTTCTCTGTCATAGTAAACTGATTTACGAAATCTACATTTTTAAATGGTTAGCTATAAATCATACTTAAAATTTTTAGAGTTAACCTTAATTAGATCTATTATGTCTTCAAAGATGAATAAGCAAGTAATTTGCTTTGAGGTTTCTTCTTCTTATTACCATTTTTTTTTTTTTTTAATAAACATTCAGTTACATTTGTATTTCTATATTTTTACAAATATCATAACATTATAACGAACTGAATTAAATAATTGAATTAAAATGTAATAATACATCTATGTTATATACACACACACACATACATATATATAAGAAGTTTACGGTTGTCATATAATAACAGTTTCACAGATCATGTAAAGTAAAAAAGAAATATTCAGCTCTACAGCAGACAATATAAATGGTTATGGATGATAAAAAACCTATTTGTTCAGCCTCCAAGGCATCAGGCATTTCAAAAACAACTCTTACATGCTGTGTATAAAGGCATAAAAATTATAAATTACCTAAACTTGAAAACGATAATAAATCAACTACTAGTTTTAGCCCAAACTATGCATATAAGTGGATAATTTCGAAGGATGAAAAAGAAATGGTGGAAAATCATATAACAGATGCTTGTACAATGGAGTACATCTCAATCACTAGTGAAATATCGTGGAGGACACTGCCCTCCACGAGGAGATGCGGCTACAAACAAAAAAAATTTACGCCAGCGACAGTAACTTTTTTTTTAATATATAGAGATATTGATTAAAATACATTGTACAATGTTATCTATTCATTATTTTTAGCAGTTTTATTAGTTTTGTATACTTGAAACGATAAGGTCATTTATCAGTAATAGTACGCGCCTTTTCTCAAATAAAAAATACTTACGATTAAGGAAACTTGCAAAAATTACTTGCGTCAAAATTACAGGGCATAAAAGCTGCTGATGCCATCACCAGGGTCCACAGGGGATAACACAGTCTTTATTGATTATATTGGTGGGATGGGTCTTATAAAAGTGATACTGATCTGCATTTTTATAAAAAAAAATTCAAATTATCTACAAAAGTCTTCCTTAGTGCTATTTCAGAGAATCATGTGGTGTGCCTTAACCAAATCCTGTTTCGCAGAAGGGAATGGACCATTTAACAGGATTTAGCCTCTGCTCATAAAGGCCAAAATCACGAAAGCATGGCTTTCTTAAAATATATCCGATTTTATCGGCGCTCAGTACTAGCCTTAATCGTCTTTGCTACAAACAGTGTTGCCAGAACTGGAGTATTTTTTATTCAATAATCACCAATAATTTCGAGAAATGATATTTCATATACATAGACTATTAATCTTCGAAGTGATTAGGCAAACGTTACAATTAAAAATTATTGGTGATTATTGAATAAAAATTCCGCCAGATCTGGCAACACTGGCTACAAATTGTGGCCTTAACTAAGAGGATAGCCTGTAGCAAAAAAGACACTAATTTAAGCAGTCTCAACAGATTTTTGGGGCGAACTATTGAATACCGAACTACTACGAACATCTATGCACGAATCGGTATACGAATTCAGCACCCGCCAACTGAAGATTAGAGAGCTAAAGATTGGGCTACCAGACGGGCCTTTATACCAGAGATCTACGTCGGACAACTCACTGATCTTCCTTCTCTCTCATTAAAGTTAAATCAGAATCTAAAATTATATAGCATGTATATATATATATATATATATATATATATAATCCTTTTGGTAGTAGATTCAAAGAATGAGAACGAAGAATAGTTAGTCAAACAATTCACCAAAGAGACATATACACGCCAAACAAAGCAACAAGACTTCCCAAATTGATTCAATTATCAAGTTCAACAATAGCACTGACGCCAATCCACTGTACAACAATACCTGTTGAAAATTAAAATAGGACCGTGTAATTAGACTCTGGTGAAAAGAAGGTTCACTCTAGGACAATATTTCAAGGTGAAAAAAAGAGAACCCTGTAATGAACAACAATAAGGGCCATATTCACCAACTTCCTAACACTCGGATTAAACCTCGGATCAGCGGTAATCGCTCGATTATAGGAAAATCGGTATTCTCCAACGAAAATCCGCAGTTCACCGGCTACTTTAACACTTCGTTTTTGATCCTCGAATATCGGAGGATTAACAGAGATAATTCTCGGATCTTTTCGTAACGCATGCGCTTTCCGCAGCTCAGCTTCGTAAACAAATAACAAACATGGCTGATGTTGACGATCTATTCTCACTAGATGATATTAAAAGCTTAGAACTATTGGAAGCATTTGAAAGAAGGAAAAGGACGGTGCATCAAATTAGAGTAAATGATTCGGATTATTTGGATAATGTGGCATTTCAGTATCGCTACCGATTAAATAAAGATTCCGTGGAATCTCTAATACGAATGCTAGATAATAGGCTGTCATCTACCACAGAAAAGAATAATGCATTAACTTCGGCAGAAAAAATTTTTAATACCTTTAAGATTCTCTTATCCATAACAATCAAATTTTTAAATCGTAGCGTAAACAGTTGTCGTCTGCCTGATTATTCTTTTTAAAAATGTTCTAAAGTAAAATTGATTCAATCCGTGCGTAAACAAAAGCGAAGTAAACAAGAGCGAAGCTTGTATCAGTGTTGCCAATTTGCTTTTTTCCCTTTCTAATATTATAATCCGATTGATTAGTTAATTGAAGCCGAACGATGAATAAAGGCTATCTTCGTTCTTGGCCAATCAAAACGAAGCTTTTATTTCTCTTCTAGTTAATCCATGGATCGCGTAATCAGCTAATGGTGAATACCGTAGGAATTTAATCCAGTGTTAGCTTTGATTCTCGGATTTTCTGATCCATGGTTTAATCCTCGACCAATGAAGTTTGGTGAATACGACCCTACGTGCAGTAGAAGCCAAGCAACAGACACAAGATCACCAAAACCACAAAAACCAAAAAGAATGAACAAATTCTCTATGTAGGAGAAGCTCAGAAAGGTGAAAAAAAAATTCATCAGGGGATAAAATACACGTATTTAAAGAATCCAAATTTAATTTTTATCAGCCCGCAAAACAAACACTACAACAAACCAACTCATCCAAATCGCAACAGAAAATCTCAAACTAGATCGAAACCCAGGGAAAAAAACAACCCAACAAAGGAAGGAAGGAGACAAGCCGCAAGACTGTATATATACTATATATCCTTTTGTGTCATGTCTGTAAAAAAAAGTTTAATTTTAAAACAACAAAGTAAAACAAAACAAAACAAACAAATAATAATAATAAAAAAAAGAGATTACTAACATAATTTGAAACTTAATTAACAATATAAATACCCTCTAAATACATCTAATGCCCAAAAGAATATTAATTATTGTTTTAATTTGAATTTGAGCGTATTTTATAAATGAATGTTTTCAAGTATTTCAAGAATATTATTTACTTAAAATTAATTACATCTTAAATTTTCTGTATGCTTCAACATTTGTTAATCGAAATTACTTTAATATCTAATTATGTTTTAGCTTCTCCGTCTCACAATGACTTTAATACCACTTCCTTTAAAATAACACAACAGGTTGAAAATTAATATTTTAGAAGGAGCAATAAATAATCCCCTCTAAATTATTTCTCTCTTGAAAAGATTTGAGGGATGATTTAATTGTAATGCAAGCAAAGTTATTAATTCTCCAAGAATTTGGAAATTATAAGCCCCATCGCTGCATGTCAGGAAGGAAAATTAATAAACCGCAACGTGTATAATCCAGTTTCAATTCACGCGTGAAATTTGAAATTTGCGAGTTAGACGATAATTTTATGAGCACATTATATACGGAATATTTAGGTTCAAAGTGTAACGTAAATCACTAAATATGACTGGTTATAATTAAAAAATATATTTACCAAAGAAATAAGGTTATTTTATAAAAGCAATTGTGTTTTCACATTTTGTTGCGCATTATTTGTGGAGAAGAAAGTGCGATTAGACTCTTGTTTAAACGAGATCAGATCAGATTATTCAGGTTGAGAGTTATTCTAAATAAATATTTGCATTATGGCAGATTAAGTTAGAAAAAAAATGTATTGACCCTTCTGGCTTATCTATATATATAAAAGAGAGTACTTCCTGGGTGAGTGAGGGGGTGATTCATCATCGCCCAGACCAAACCCCTGGACCTAAAAGCATGAAATTTTGTGACAATGTTCTTTCTATGACGTAGGCATCCACTAAGAAGTGATTTTACAAAATTCGCTCCCCAAGGGGGAGAGGGGGGGCAAAACGTGATTTCACATAATCCTTCACGAAGCAGGACACTTTGGTCCCGCCGTTTTGGTCCCGCCACTTTGGTCCCGCCATTTTGGTCCTGCCGTTTTGGTCCCGAGGAAATTTTGGTCCCTGGCCATTTTGGTCCCGAGACATTTTGGTCCCGCCAATTTTTTGCAATTTTTTAAATATATATCAGTTTTTTAATATGATAACATATTTATTGATACGGGAAAATTGAAAAGCTCTTAGAATATCGTTAATTAAGGAATATCATTTATAAATTTTCGACATTACAATTTCTGCCTAGCTATTGAGATTCGGAGAATTTTGTACTAATTTTTTTACGAAAATTATATATATATATATATATATGCAATTGCGCTTTTTTTTTTAATTGAGATTTTTTTCATTTAATTTCGATTTAACTTGCTTCAATTGTAATTTGATTTTTAATTTACTATCAGTGACAAAATTCTGTGATTTTAAAAGTATTGTTAACAATAAAAACAGTACCTTCTTATTAAAAAAAGAATCCCCATTTGATTATATATATTGATAAAGTTTGAATTATTTTAAAAATAATAAAATACAAAAAAAAAAAAAAAATTGTTTAAATAAAGGGAAAAAGAAAGAAAGAAATTCGGTTTGGGGGGAAAATATATATATATATATATATTTATTTATTTATATTCCAACGATGTACTTCAAAGAAGGGGTTAATTGATATTTTTCTCCTTACGATATTAAATATAATTTGCTTTTAGTGGCAGAATGCTATTTTTTTTTTTCAATTAAATGGTTTTAAATGGACATTTTCTTAAACTATATTGTAAAGGGTTATAATGGAATAAAAATGCTTTTCCAATTCTATGTAATATATAACCATTTCCTGTGTTTGACAAATATATCCGGATTGATAGAGAAAAAAATGACTTAAGTTTAGCATCTGTACAAATTATTCCTGAGATCATTATTTAGGTTCCTCGCATTTTCTTTTATTATTAAACTCTAACATTTAAGAGGTGCTTCGATAAAGCATTGATTTCCTACAAATATTGTATTCGAGCACTCTAAATATGAATGTGATAATTAAGAGCCGCATTACAGTGTTTTATATTAAAAACCTTGTATTTCATTTAACTTGAAATTTTCAGACTTAGATAAATTTACAATGCTTAGATTTGCGCTGATAACTAATACCTTTATCATTCAAAATTCGATCCGAAATAATAAATTTTCTGTTCTATGTGTCCTGTAGTTACATCATTTTGAACAAAGGTTGTAGATATTCAACACTCCAATTGAAAACATTCGTCTAAGTTCTCTTTTGCCCGAAATTCCCTCATGTATTTGCTGTCCTTTTTCCTCTATCGTACTAAGAAAAAATCTAAATCTCAAAATTTTAGACTTTTTTTAGTTTTATTTGTTACTACAACTTTCTGTTGGAAAATAATAATAATAAAAATCATGTATTTTTAAAATATTCATATTTCGCATATTTTCCCTTTATTTAAGATGAGTATTTTTTTTTTTTTTTTTTTTTTTTTTTACAATTAATTAAAAATAAATAAATAAATAAATAAAAAGGGGACTGATGTGCAAGTTGTACCTGACGGGACTAAAGTGAAAGTTGTGTACCTCAAGGGACTAATGTGAAAGTTGTACCTCACGGGACTAATGTGCAAGTTGCACCGAACGAACAAACAATTTCTTTCAACGAAAATGCCTATTAACCCCTAATATATCGTATCATATTATATATCGTATTTATCGTAATATAACTCAATACTTATTTCGCTTCCTTCTTCGACTCGTTTTAATACGCATTTTTAGTTCCCCATCATAGTATAGGTATGGGGAACTTAGGTAATCGTGAAAATTTTCGACCTCGGTTTTTTGACTTTTTTACACGTTTTCAGGTGTGAGGAATCGGAAAATGACAAAATTTCTATGGTGTCTGTCTGTAGGGTGTCTGTTAGTCTGTTAGTCTGTTAGTGGGTCAGTCCGTTAGTTTGTTAGTCTGTGTACACGATATCTCAAGAACAAATTGTCGCAGAGAGGTCAGATCAGTTTTAAAATATTACTTTCGACACTGGCAAGAACCCTATTCATTTGCAACATTCGAATTTAAAAACTTCGTAAGTTATTAGAAATTTACGATTTTCTTAACATGGGAGAATAGGACAAAAATTCACTTAAACGTGCATTAAATGGAAACTTTTTACTGTAAAACTGTCAGACCAGTTTTAAAATATCAGTTTTGATGCCGGAATGAACATCAGTAACTATAAATATGCTAGTACTTTGAAAATTTCGCAAGTTTTTGGAAATTTACGAATTTCTTAACATGTCAGAATAGAGCAAAATTTCACATAAACGTCAATCTTGAGGGATATTTTCATCGTAAAGATGACAAACCACTTTCGAAATATTATTTAGGATAGTGGCATGGATATCATAGACTATGATATTTCCAATTTAAAAAAATTCGTAAGTTATTTGGAGTTTACGATTTCCTTAACATGTCAGAATAAGGCAAAATTGAGCATAAACGTCCATTTTGAGGATCCTAAATACATTAGACAACTTCAAAATTAAGTTTATGATATTTGTTTGAACATGATTGAATACAAATATTCTACAAGGAAATTTTCGTAAATTATTCGTAATTTACGATTTTATCAACATAGCGAAATTGTAAATTTTTCATATAAATATGAATTTTGAGGATTATTGCATTGGAAATAGTAGCATGAAAACTAAACAACAGAAATGACCCTGATTAAATAAATTAATAAATTAGAATAAGATAATTATATCCAAGTGAACGGTGGATAGCCTATTTGGCGGGGATTTGATTCTGTCACTGTATCAAGCTTTGGTCAAATTCATTTCTTTTAACATGATTATAATATGTCTCGCACTAGAAATTTCTGAGAACATAAATATGATGGGGAACTGAGCAGAGTCCACCTATGCCAACTAGTTTTATATGCATGAGCAGCCTCCGAAAAACATAAACATTAAATCATTAAATTCATTTACTTATTTTTATTTCATATTATTTCACGCGTACTTTTTATTTCCTAATTCAAAATTATTAAAAAAAATCTTTTCCGATATTGCTTGTAACGATACTGATTATTATTAATTTTCTTTTCTTTTTCTTTCAATAATAATAATAATAATAATAAAAAGATTTTGATGAAATTTTGGCAAAAGCAGAATTTAGTTTAGGACGGAGGATTATTAGTTTTTTTTTTTTTTTTTTTTTTCAAATTATAACATCGCTTTCAAATTATTCAATTATATTTTCGATAAATTTTAGATTTCGACAAATGTCCAACTATCGAAATCGACAACGCAAAAATCCCAGATTGAGACTAATAGGCCCTCAGTCCTAATAATAATAATAATGATAATAATTTTTCTACCCCCCATGTTTTCAAGTCAAATGACAAAAATTCGAAATATGAAAAAGAATTTCGCTTTTTTGCTGTAATACATTGATTATTCCTGATATCGGGACCAAAACGGCGGGACCAAAACGGCAGGACCAAAACGGCGGGACCAAAATTTCCACGGGACCAAAGTGGCGGGACCAATTCGGCGGGACCAAAGTGGCGGGACCAAAACGGCGGGACCAAAGTGTCATGTACCCATCCTTCATATCTCAAACAAAAAAACAGATATCCGTAAAATTTTTGCTTTAAAATATAGCTAATACAAAAGTCTAAAAACTAATTTCTGAAATTTTCAAAATTCGGTCCCCAAGGGGGGGGGGCAAAACGTGATTTCGCATAATCCTATATATCTCAAACAAAAAAATAGATATACGTCAAATTTTTGCCCTAAAATATAGCTAATGCAAATATCTAAAAACCAATTTCTGGAATTTTAGAAATTCAGCCCCCAGGTGGGGCAGCAGGGGGGGGGGGCTAATGGGCAAAAACAAATAGAAATACAGTTAGGGCATTCAAAATTGATACAGATAGGTTTTAGAGGCCTGCAAGTCGAATGAGGATATTTTCGATTGTGTAAAGCTATTGGGAGGGGCAGGGAGGGGGGGCAAAAAATAAAAATAGAGTCAGATCGTTCAAAATTGGTACATAGAGGTTTTCGATACCTACAAATCGATTGCGGATATTTTCGAATTTGTAAAATTATTAGGGGGGGCTATGGGCAAAAACAAATAGAAATACAGTTAGGCCGTTCAAAATTGGTACAGATAGGTTTTAGAGGCCTGCAAATCGAATGGGGATATTTTCGAAAGTGTAAAGTTATTAGGAGGGCCGGGAAAGGGGGAGGGGAGAGGGGGGGGGGCAAAAAATAAAAATAGAGTTAGATCGTTCAAAATTGGTATATAGAGGTTTCCGATACTTAGAAATCGATTGCGGATATTTTCGAATTTGTAAAATTATTAGGTGTGGGGGGGGTATGGACAAAAACAAATAGAAATACAGTTAGGCCGTTCAAAATTGGTACAGGTAAGTTTTAGAGGCCTGCAAGTTGAATGGGGATATTTTCGAAAATGTAAAGTTATTAGGAGGGCCGGGAAGGGGGGCAGAGGGGCAAAAAAAATAAAATAGAGTTAGATCGTTCAAAATTGGTACATAGAGGTTTCCAATACCTACAAATCGATTGCGTATATTTTCGAATTTTTAAAATTATTGGTAGGGGCGGGAAAGGGGGAGTGGTGGGGCAAAAAAATAAAAATAGAGATGGATCGTTCAAAACTGGTGCATAGAGGAGGTTTTTGATACTTACAAATCGATTGCGGATATTTTCGAATTTGTAAAATTATTAGGATAGACGGGAGGGGGGGCGAAGGGGGAAAATAATAGAAATAAGAGTTAGAGCATTTTGGGAATTTTTCAGAAGGCAATGAGAACCCGGTGCGACATTTTTCCTTATCAGATTTTGTTTCTCTTTTTTTTCCACGTGATAAAAATTAATGCAATTTTGAGAATTCAGTAATTATAGTGATTCATTTAAAAATAGGGACCAGCGAAGCGGGCGTTGCCTGCTAGTATATATATATATATAAGCTTTATTCCATTTTTGAATAATACACATTTATGGTGCGAATACTATACTTTAAATATACAGTCATTTGCAAAAGTTTAAGACCAGTAGCCGATTTTCAGTATTTCAACATATTGTATCATTTCACGTATTATTGCGTCATCTCATGTGCTGATTGCATCAGACGCATTCTACTACTATAAATAAAGGTACCCGGCACGTTTATCGCCAGTTACTTTGTGAGGTTGAGACTGTAGAAGGTCACCTCAGTTTGTTTGAAATTAAGCTGGATCCAGCAAAGTACAGTAGAACTTGGATAATTCGAAGTAGAAGGGACCTGAGAAAAATTCGAATTACATATACTATTTCATACTTGCCAACATACTAATTAAAATTCCGTAGTATTGTTAGCCCCGCCTTCTTTGTCACACCAGTATCCGTTTAGAGTATTTTTCTTCTTATTTAATCGTAATTGTATTTTCAAAATATTACTTTAAAAATTTACTGGTGTGAAAAAAGGGCGGGACTAACAATACTACAGAATATTAATTAGGATGTGGCAAGCATGCTATTTTGTCAAAAAGAAGAGATAAATTAAAAAATTTAAAACTCTACGATCAAAGATTTAACATATAAACTTTATATCTAAGAAAATTGCTACATCCTCTTCCCCCTCCCATTAAATCATTATTTTTTATGAGCTTAATTATTCGACACTTTTTAAAGAAATAGTCAGATATTTTTTATGGATTCTTCAAGTACAATATTTGTGTCATAGCATATGACTTCAACCTATCAGTTGATACAAAAATAGAATCTTCTACATCAGGCGTGACTTTCAATTCAAAAATCCCTCGACGTTCATGTATATGCACCATATCTTCTGATGCACTAGGTAGGGCTTTTCTTGTATTTCCTTATCCTTATTTTGAAAGACTATTAAAATAAATAATGCATTTTAGCTGAGAAAAATCTTGGGAAAAAATTTTACTATAATTTATTTTAAAGTTAATCGTATGAAAAATTCGAATTATCCAAAATAAAATTCGAATTATCCACGATTTTTTAACATTATTTTAATACAAAATTCAAAGGACCGAGTAAAAAACTCGAATTATCCAGAATTTCGAATTAAACAAGTTCGAATTATCCAAGTTTCACTGTATTAAGTTGGGACGGTTAAATCACTTTGACGCCAGTGACTCGGCGAAAGTTTTGGTCGGATTAGTTTTGCGTCGACATGGTGCTGCAACGAAGGAATTAAGTTGCGAGAGGTAGATGAATTGGAAGCGATTTTGAAAGTTTGATTGAAATGAAGAGAAAGGAAGTTGGTAGAAAGTAGTATAAGATGGAGATGGTTTTCGTAAAAGGTGTGGTGGAGTAGAGTCTTGTCCGACGTAAGTCTATGACAATATCTAAAGCTTAGAGTCTGGATAAAGTTATATTTCTGTAGTTGAGATTAAGTTGTGCTTAAGTTAAGCAGTTTGATGAGTGATGTTGTGTATCAGTGCGAGTATTCGTGAGTGGAAAACTGATTCGGCCGGGAATCCGCGAATCTGTTGGAAAGTCACGGTATCTACGTAAAGGAGTGCATCCGTCTAACGTTACTATTCTGGACTGAGATATTTTCAAATTATCTAAAATAGTCATTGTACATTTATTTGATAAAGTATTTAAATACGCTGACTGAGCTACCAAAATTCCAGATCATCCTCCCATTATTCTGGTTGAATAAACTCTTGGTTTTATTTTTATATATCTGAGTCTCTGTGCTAATTTCATATTTAATACTTAAGTAGATAAGTTAACTAAGTTAATCATTGAGTTAAGATGGGGTCTGCGTCAACGCAAACCTCACAGCTTGTTGGATTTTGTTGTAGACACTGCTGTCGTGTAATTATTGTAATGGGTAAAACACCTTCACTTACTGTTACAAAAAGGTCAGAATTATTGACCCTGCATATAATTGAATTTTCTGAACGTCAAATAAGTTCGAGGGTAAATGTGAGCAAGACAGTTGCGCATCAAGCTATTAGTAAATTTAAAACTTCGGGAAAATTTGTGGACCTTAAGAGTCGTTTCCTTTTCATACTTGGAGTAAGTCGAGGTTTCCTTGTAGGTTTATGGGATGATAAACCAAAATCTTTGGCCAAACGTTTTGAAATAGCACTCAAACTGACGTTGGTGCCTTTTGCAGCCAGAGAATGTCTAATCTTATTGCAAGAGGTTCTTGGATCTCATACGACCATTCTTATCACATGATCATCACGTGCACACATTTTTCTAGGGCGACCGCTTCTCTTTAAGGTCCACAAATTTTCCCGAAATTTTAAATTTACTAATAGCCTTAATAGTTGAAAACATTGAATGAACACCATAAAAGGGAAAAGAGCCATAAAAGGGTCGAAAGCGTTACCGCTTTGTTTCCATATTTTTCGTGACTACTCTATTCGCCTGGTGAAGGGTCATGTTTTAATTTCTCGTTTATTTTTTCATAATAATTAAAACATAATTACATCCCTCGTAAATATTTACAATTATATTTTATGACAACTTAAAATATATCTATATATATATAGAATAGGTGCTCCAGTGATTGGCATGCTCCAGTAATAGACATCTATCCGGAAATAATTAATAGATATTAAAAATAATAAAATCATACATTTATTATATAAGAATTTTTTAACATTTTATGACAAACACTGGAGCATAGGGTGCTAATAACTGGTAAAATGAATAACTAGCAGGGTCAAACACTGGAACATAGATGGTCAATTACTGATAAAATGAAAAACTGGCAGTGTCAATTACTGGAACCCTAAAGTGGGTGTCAAATAAAAATTCATTAAAAAAAATAATAATAATTGTTATCAAATGTATATATTTTAACATATATGTGTGGTTCTGGATGTCTTTCATACCATATGTACTAACTTAAGATTTCTAAAAATATTTTCTGATGACTAGAACATTAAAAACATCAGAGATTGCTCTAAAAGTGTCAATCACTGGTGCATTTACCCTACATGTTCAATAAATTCATTAAAAAAAATGATAATAATAGAATTTCTTCCATAATATAATCCTATATTTATCCACGATAATATTTGTACTCCTTCTTTTAAAATAGTCCGACAGGCATAAAATTAATATCTTATGCCCAGCAATAAATAATCCTTTCAAATTTACTTCGAATTTGAAAGCCCTTTAGAAACGGCTTAATTGTAAAGGAGGATGAATTATTAAATTCTCTAAGAAGTTGGAGGTTATTGCATATATTTAAAAAAAAAAAAAAAACGTGTATTAATATAGCTAAATTTGCGAGTTTAATGAAAATTTTATGTTTTATTGTAATTTTATGTTAAGGAAATATTTTTTCTTTGCAGTAAATATCGTAAATCACTCAAAATGGACTATTATAAAACAATTTTGCCTTTGACGTACATTTATCGAACTGAAAGCTAAAGCAAATAAATATTTTTTGTTCAACAAACTTCTTATACAATACATTATTTCAGTGGATAAATTATATAATAAAAATTCTATAAGGTTGAAATACTTATTCCTATTATATTAAAAAAGAAATAATAATCGCTTTTTGATAGTCCCCAAAACATTAAAATCCTTAAAAATCCAAAATTATACGTATTTCTTAATCAGGCTAAATACTGATAGTGTACTGATTTTTTCTAAATTACTTTATGTAGTACTTAAATGCCTGATTATTACTTCCATTACTCTACTACCGTAGGTAATGGAAGTATTGTATTCGGTCCAAAAATTCGACATCGAGATTTCACCTGATTTACATGTTTTAAGACCACCGGAGTCCAAAAAAGTTGTTTTTGGCAATTGGTCAGTGTGTAGGCGTGCGTGTGTGTGTGTGCATGTATGTGGGGAATCTTCTGGCTATTATATCTCGGAAACTAATAAAGATAGCACTACGAAACTTTAGAATTAAATCAGGTCTGGTGTACAGATGAATTTTCCAAATTTTGGTTACAACTGGAAAACCGAAAGTGGGGATATTCGAAACCGGAAGTGGGGCTGTAAGCCCGCATCTCAAGAACGGCTCGAACGATTTTCTTCAAAAATGCTGTATAAACACTCTATTAGATGTCCTTTTGAATGTTATAGTTGGTTAGTTCAGGAAAATTGGTAGGCGTCCTGTATAAATAGCTTAATTTCAGGTCCTGCAAGTGCGTTCCTTTCAAAATGGCTACATGATTTTTTTTTTAAATAGTCCTTTTAAGAATTAACTCTCTTTTAAATATCCTTTTGCATGCGAATTTTGTTCTCTAGTCAACAATTATTTATGCCAAGCTTTGCCAAAAGTTACGATTACCTTGAAATTTGTTATTGCCGAAACGTCAGTGGAGGCCCTCTGTTGAGACTCAAAACGGTTTTGGGCTGTGTCTGTCTGTCTGTCTGTCTGTCTGTCGCGCGATAGCGGCCGCAAAAAAAGCGCTATTGACTAGAAATTTGGTACACGTGTTCATGAGCCCCACGAAATCAGCTGTATAGTTTTTGGTATGTACTCCATTTGTACTTCGTATACAGGGACACGCCAAAGTTTTTCTTATCATTACGGCCTATGGGAGGAATTTGTATGTATCGCGATAGCGGCCGCAAAAATAGCGCTATTGACTTGAAATTTGGTACACATGTTCATGAGCCCCACGAAATCAGTTGTATAGGTTTTGGTATGTACTCCATTTGTAGTTCGTATACAGGGACACGCTAAAGTTTTTCTTATCATTACGGCCTATGGGAGAAATTTGTATGTATCACGATAGCGGCCACAAAAATCACGCTATTGACTTACAATTTGGTACACGTGTTCATGTGCCCCACGAAATCAGCTGTATAGTTTTGGGTGTGTATTCCATTTGTAATTCGTGTACAGGGATAACGCCAAAGTTTTTCTTATCATTACGGCCTATGGGAGGAATTTGTATGTACCGCGATAGCAGCCACAAAAATCACGCTTTCGACTTGCAATTTGGTACACATGTTCATAAGCCCAACGGAATCAGCTGTATAGTTTTAGGTGTGTATTCCATTTGTAGTTCGTGTACAGGGACACGCCAAAGATTTTCTATCATTACGGCCTATGGGAAGAATCTGTATGTACCGCGATAGCCGCCGAAAAAATCAAGCTATTGACTTCAATTTTTCCGAAACGTCAGTGGAGGCCCTCTGTTGAGACTCAAAAGGATTTTGGGTTCCGTCGGTCCGTCCGTCTGTCTGTCTGTCTGTCGTGCGATAGCGGCCGTAAAAACCACGCTATTGACTTGAAACTTTCTACACATGTTCATGATCCCCACGAAATTAGCTGTATAGTTTTGGGTGTGCATTCCATTTGTAGTTCGTGTACAGGGACACGTCAAAGTTTTTTTTATCATTACGGCCTATGTGAAGAATTTGTATGTACCGCCATAGCGGCCCCAAAAATAACGCTATAGACTTGCAATTTGGTACACATATTCACGAGCCCAACGGAATCAGCTGTATAGTGTTAGGTGTGTATTCCCTTTGTTGTTCGTGTACAGGGACACACCAAAATTTTTCTTATCCTTACAGCCTATGGGAAGAATTTGTATGTACCGCAATAGCGGCCGCAAAAATCCTTCGATTGACTTGCAAATTGGCGCACACATTCCAGCTTTCCATATAAGTAGCTGTATAATTTTCATTGCTATATTTTTTATAAACTGTGTACAGGGACACGCCAAAATTCTTAACATTACCGCGTATGGGGTGAATTTCGTTTAAACGCATTTTAATATCATTACTTTGCAATGAAGAAAATGAAACTAGAGTACGTGAGTAAGATGCTTAAACTTATGTTGCTTGAAGAAAATATGTGCTCTTAAGCTTTCTAATTAATATACAGGACCTTACAAAAGTGTTCTGACAATGTCACTTAGTCATCCAAACGATGTTAAATTTGGAACAATTATTAATTTTAAACGCAAAATAAGCTGAATAGTTTTTACTGGTGTATACAATGTTTATGGTTCGTTTACAAAGACACACGAAAGAATTTCGTAACATTAGAGCCTATGGACGAATTTTTAATTTAAGCGCGCACTTTAATGTGTTTATGCTGAATTGAACTTAATAAAGTTAACATACATTACAAAGATGCTTAAAATCATGTTTACTCTAAAAAAAGGTTATGTATAGACTAAATAATTTATGGGACCACACAAAATAATTCCGAGTATGTACTGTAATCATCCAAATGATGTCAAATTAGTTTGAAAGATTAATGAGTTATAATTAATTAGATTTATTCTTATTATTGGCGTTTATAATAACTGTGGCTACTTTTCCGGGATACATAAAGGAATTTCGTACTTTTATGGTGTATAGTCGGTATTTCTTAAAAGTGTATTTTAAACATGGTTACACCCCATCAAATATAATGAAATTTTATTAGAATTTTAAAAGCCTGTTTTCATGTTGAAAATTGTGGGCATAGAATTGATAATTAGTTTAAAGGTTACGCAAAATATTTCCGATATGCTATGTAATTTTTTTTGTATGAAATTCGGTATTTATGAATTTCCGGGAAATAATACAAGACCGTCGTTTAATAAGAATGCATATTGTTGCGTACTTGGGGGTTTGTAAGTTGTCCGAGAATGAAAGGCGAAATTTGCAAAAATTCAGTGATTTATTCACAGAAAGTTCCAGAAGAATACAGGTCTATAAACCAAGTATCAGCTTCAATTCAACCAGTAAACATAGCTTAAACAACAGCCGTTAACAGCAAAACAACAGTACAAACTGTTTAGCAATAACACATAAAGCAAGTCTCATTCAAAGAGGCTCAAAGCAAAGCAAGCATTTGACGAAACCGACACAGATCTGAGATTGGAAGCCTTGGCCAAAAAAATGCTCCTTTTATAATATTCTATCGAACACAGACTGTTCTGGAAAAATATCGTATCTCATCAGCCAATGAGATTAGAGCTTCCATATTTGGTATATCCCTAATAAGGATTTTCTCGCCAAGGTCGCCAAGGAGGGAAACAGTCGCCAAATTTGGCGCCAAATCCATTTCTTCCCTTATTGGAGCTTTTCAATTCGTTTTTAAAGGAAAATTGGGCTATTTTAACGCTAAAACGACTAGAAATGCACAAAATTAGAATTTTATCGACTTACTAAGCCTCTTTGAAAAAATTTATACAAAATTAAATGCAATTATTTACAATTCCGTAACACTTTATATGACATACAAATAGGTATAGAAAGAGAGATACAGCGGGGGGTTGAGGGAGGCGGCAGCCCCCCTCAGGAATGTATCTGATTATGGTAATAAGTCGATCGAATCAATATATACTATTATATAATAAGAAATAAATAAAAATGACCTATTGAAAAATGTCTGATGCAAATAGGACGTTGAGGCTCCTGATCTGCAGATCCACTAGTATAAAAACCTTTTAGATATCCTTTCTCATGCTTTGCTTGGTTATCGCAGGAAAATTAATAGCCATCCTGATCAGATAGATCAGTTTTAGATCACGAAATTTGGTTTTTCCAGAAAAAAAAAAAAAAAAAAAAAACCTGTGCAAACTCTGTTTTATTTACACGTGTATTAACTTGCTCTTACCGGAAAATTTTTAGGTGTCTATTTCATTAGGTCAATTCTATGTCTTCTGATAGCACTATCTCCAAAAAGTGCATATAATACGTGTAATAGCGGGTAATGGAAGTCGTGTGGTTGTTTTACACCAGAATTTTTCTTAAACCAATTTAAAAAATCATACATTATTTTAACTATGGTTTACAGTTAAAAAGTAATTCGTTATCAATCGGCAAACATGAGGCAATAGAGCCTCAATATTATTCTAATAATACTTTAGAAGACAAAATTGGGCATGTTGCTGAAAGGTAACACACGGCATTTAAGGGTTAAAATCATGGCTAACATTTCAGTTTCTTTATATAAACGATACATTACCTCAAGCTAGTTGGTACATTGGGATGAACCTTACACTAATGTTGCGCTATTGGGCAATTGATTACACAGGTCGACACGTAAAATTTTGGTTTTATAATTTTGTCTAATCTTTATGTTTTTTGGTGTGCTGAAACCGAAAATGAAGCC
Organism: Salticus scenicus; assembly: GCA_963930645.1. NCBI lineage: Eukaryota > Metazoa > Arthropoda > Arachnida > Araneae > Salticidae > Salticus > Salticus scenicus. The sequence continues at coordinate 69,847,254 of OZ005662.1, read as the reverse complement.
AGTTTTTCTCTATCACGTATAGATTTTTGTCAATACAGTGTGCCTACCAATATAATTTCTTCCATTACTCTTCCACCAATATAATTATGTGGTAAGTTTTATAGTACGTTACCATGAATAATTAATCATGGATACCTATTGTTGTAATTGCGCAGCACTAGTGCGATATGTAAAACAACACAAACCAACCAACCAACCTACTGTTATGATGGTATGCGTAAGAAATTGGGTCGGTAAACACCCTGTATTGACGACGAAAATGCAAGCGTGATAGAGGATCGGTTTCAGCACATCAAAAAACATAAAGATCAGCTGAAATCATCAAATCAAATTTTGTCAACTTCATTTTTGTAGGCCTGTGTTATTAGTGCTGCGGTCTGGAACTCACCCATAAAGATAATTGGAGAAATGTCATCACAATTTTGACCCTCCACGGAGAGGATGGCACCCCAGCTTCGGAGACCACTAGAGGTATAATTTGAATGGGAACATGGAGGACACTGCGGCCACGACGGACTTTATATGCACCAGCTTCCATTAGTATACACGACGGTCTTTAGAGGTTCGAGTATCGAACCCGCAATCTTCCAATTACGAGCTAGGCGCTATTTCTGAACGAGCTACCTCGCCCGTATTATCTCAAGCAGAGAGGTAAAATTAAAAGCGTGACACAGGCCAAGAAATGAAGGCTGTTCTTTATTAAAAAAGGCTATTCTCATTAAAATATTTTCGCAAATGAAGAGAAAATTGGAAGCTTTCGCATATAATTATTTTGTTCTCTCCCAATTCATAAGAGTGAGTTATACTTTACACAGGTCGACACGTAAAATTTTGATTTTATAAATTTGGCTGATCTTTATGTTTTTTGGTGTGCTGAAAACAAAAATGAAGTCAGTTTTTCTCTATCACGTATATATTTTTGTCAATACAGGGTGCCTACCTATATAATTTCGTCCGTTACTCTTCCACCAATGAGGAAAGGGCACGTGACGTCACTCACAGTCAAGTTATAGGTAAAGTGGCATAACATTGGCATTTCCATCAATACAAGTTGATCTTTTGCCACACGAGAGTGGCAAAGATTGATTGACGGAGCGTTTGTTTGTAAACATGCCCTTTCCTTATATAATTATATGGTAAGTGTTATTGTTTGTTTTTATGATTAATTAATCATGGATACTTTTTGTTGTAACAGCGCAACACAAATGCGACGTAAAACTATACCAACCAACCAACGAACCTATTGTTATGACGGTATATGTAAGAAACTGTGTCGGAAAGCACCCTGTATTGACAAAAATCTATACGTGATAGAAAAAAATGGGCTGCATTTTCGGTTTTATGACATCAAAAACCATAAAGATCAGCTAAAATCATCAAACCAAATTTTGTCAACTTCAGTTTTGTAGGCATGTGTTGTTAATCCGCGATTGTAATGAAATACTCGCCCTCTGGTGGGCTAAGGTGAAATTACAATTAACATGCTTTAATTCGGCTTTCATCAAGCCGGCATTGCTTGCCGATGTTCAGTTTCACATATATTTATTGAATAAAAATGAAAAAAATCCGGTAAAAAAGGTAACACATACTATTGTGTGCTACAGTGTAACTCCAAAGGATCAAGAAATCCAGAATTAAGCTTCCTTTTATTTCCAAATGACAAATTTAAAATTTCAGTTGCTTCGGCTAATGGAAGTAAAGAATTAATCAGATGATTTGAAACTAATATTTGTTCAACTTCAGTTAAAAATCTATTTCCGATCGAACTTTGAATAAATTGAAATATTTTTTTCCAAAAGCGATCAATTTTCCATGATGTAATGGCGGAGAAATTATAGTACGAATATTAAGTAGAATAACAAAAAGAACAATAATAAATACATGTGACTATTGTATTTACTAACAACAAAAGCTGAAAAAGCGCCATCTATCGATCATTACAAACGCGGATAGAAATATACCTTACTTAATTTTTATATATTATTTGATGATTTACAATCCGTAACTTACTGGAAAGCACAAAATATTATCTATAATCATGATATCATACGCATCGTATGATCCCCTTATAAATAGCCTTTTCACACATATGTAATTTAAAATCTATATCACTCCTCATTGTTTGAAATACAACATGCTTCACATAATACATGTTATGTAATATATGTCAGTTAGAATTAAGTAATCATCCCTTCAGATGGTCAATATGACTTCAAAGTAATTTAATTAGGCTTTCTAACTATCCGATTATTAGCTACACTGTACAACACGTCAGCATAATTGCTTTATCAAGGAATACTAGCACAGTTTCCTAATGCGTGGGATCTCGCTTTCCAGAATAATTACTCGTTACACGGATTTAATTATTTACTGATCCGGATTCATGTGTGAAGCTTCCGGAATACAAGCTTTGCTAGTGTATGCAACATAGTTTGGATAAATTTAACCCTACAAGGCTCAATTTTTTTTTAGTGCGCGACAAAAATATATAGGTTGTAATTAGTGATCAGAAGATAGGGAAAACTTATAAAAATAAAAATAAAACCATATTTTACGGAAAAATCAATTTTTTAGCTCAACGTACCGTCTGTGGAACATACATAAAAATATGATTTACTAATACGTTTACTATTGTAATATAAAAAAAAACAACTTACCTCTGCAAAATATACTCTTCGTTATAACACACAGTATTTTTTTTTTCGAGTCAAAACTGTTTAATAACTATTCTTTTTTTATATTTGAATTCAGACAAACGACTAACGTATGACTTTCATTCAAATTTCACACTGAGCGCACTATAACAAAAACACGAACGCCATCTTTAGGTAAAGATTTGTATTGCTACATTGCTAAATGTCAGTAGCTTCTATCAAGATGTCAAGAGATGTCGCTACTGATAGTTTTATAGCAATAGGAACGATTATAGTCGGTGTTCCACATATGGAACTGGGTGCCTTGTAGGGTTCAACGCATCTAGGCTTATGTTTGCGGACAATAAAAAAAAAAAAAAAATCGAATCGTATCATTTTTATTCTAAGGCCCGATCAAGCCAATATAAAGATTAGGTGCTGACAGAGTTGAAACGCATTCTCCATAAACCTCTGTAATTATAAAAAAATATTTCTAGAATTACAATCTATAATAATATTTTCAAGTAAAAATATTAGTGTCATTAATAAGTACAAAACTTTAATTAAACAGCATAAAATGCAAGAACTCGCAACAATTGTTTCGGGTCGAAAGAATACACGACCCTTCGTTAGGCGAACAAAAATAGACACGAGTGCAGCAAATAAAGTGGCAACGCAGAAAACATATTTAAGTGAAGAGCAAAAACAAATAAAGTCGGATGTAAATACCAATATGCTGGGTGTGATCAGAATTATAAAAGAGAAAGAAAAAGAAATAAGTAAAATTTAAATTTAAAATAAAATCTAAATAAATAAATAAATAAAAACGAAACGAAAACCGAAGATACGTGAGTAATTTCCAAGCGTCAGACAAGAACGCAGTGGAAGAAATACCCTTAACAAAATTTTTTGAATTTTTAAATATGTACAAATATCCAAGCTGGAAGAGGAGATAGGAGATAAATTTATATTAGTTAAAAAAAAAAAAAAATCGAAACAAAGACAATGTGCCCAGCAGTGGGAAGCAATAGACGGTTTGGAAATCACTTCATCACGAACATTCCGGTGGTGCTAATTTATTGTATATTTCGAACGCCTCCTAGCTTGACCAATATAACCTAAATTACACGAGGGACAAGGGATTAAAAAACGCCAAATCGGTTTTCAGTAGGAATGGGATCTTTCAGAGAAGATATTTTAATTTTGTTGATGGGATTGTAAATTACTTTAATTTTGTAAAAGACTATAATTAGTCTCAATATTTACACACACGCACACACACATATATATAGATGCGTTGTTATATCTGGTGTCGTTTAGGAGTCCTGTCCAGAAATTTTTAACAGAAATTCGCCTATAGGTAAATATATGTATATAAAAAAATAATTAAAATTATTTATAGTTTTATTACACCCCCCCCCCCCCAATGAGAATAAATAGTCGTAATTTTTCAAAGATTAGGAACTATATGGTTGGCATTGTGATCTCAGAAATGAAAACAAGACTATTATCATTTCAATCTCATATTGCCAACTGCACCAAATATCATGACTAGTGATTATGAGTTTTATGTGCTCATAGTCTTGCTTGTAAACTAACTGGTAAAACGCTTCTATAGTGTAACCGCGTTTCCTACGCCTAGCAGTGAAGACGAGTCGAAAATCTTGGAGGGTTTCCAAGTTGACCAACAGGTTTGAATTCAGTAAACAACCAGTCATTCGGTATTCCCTTACCGCTTATTTTCTCTCAACGAAAAGCTTGTCTCCCCTATTTTACTAGTGGACTCGTTGAATCCGCACTTGCGCAGAGGCTTCCATGGTCGCAACAAATGTCGTTAAAGAGTAAGATGTATTAGCTTTATTGAGTAATTCAAATTTTCTGTAAACATGTTATCTTTGTGATCGTTTATGAAATTTTGTTGTCCCTAAAATTTTCGTATTTAAGTCCTCTGACGAACTGGACCGGAGTGTTATAGATGTCTCCGTTTATATTCTAATGCCTGTATTTTTTTTCCCTCTCTCTGTCTGTCTCTATATAAGAAAAAATGAATGCCATGCTGTAATTTTCCTTTATACAGGACTACAATATTTAAACGTATATGGTATGTAAATGCATCAAATTTGACTTCTAAGATGGATATTATGAAAAATTATACTGATTAAATTTGCGTGTATATAGTTCGACAGGTGTCGTTGCCATTATTCACCTTCTGAGAATTTCCAAATGGCAATATCTAAGCCTCTGGTGATTAAAACTGCACCAAACTCCTTGTGTAAAATCTTCATTGCGAAAAGTTGTGTTTATATTTTATATTTTTTTTTATATTTTTTTTTAGGTGGTGTCCGTTAGGTGTCTCTATTATACAGAATTATATAGCAGAAAATTTTGTGATGGACACAGTGCATTACTTTATTTATGGATTAGATTATCTGGAAGTTTATATTGTACTTTTAAGCAATTTAAGTTTTTTCGCACTGAGATTTGATTCTCAAGTTCAGTATCTAATATAGTCGAAAGGAAAGATTATTTAATGGCATAAAAATATAAGAAAAAAAATTAAGAAGAAAGACTTTCAACAGAAGAAATTTTTAATAATGCCACATAAATTATAAAAATTTAGAAACATACTATAGGAAAACATACCACTTTCTATATTGCACTAAAAATTTTGAACTGTAGTTAGAGAATTATAGCTCCAACTACAATACAACTCAAATGTTGTCATTCTGTAAATGACATTAGATTTCAGCATAGAAGCGCCACCTGTTAATGATATACGTCTCAAATTATATTAACCCGTTAGTTGTCACTAGTTAGTCGATTCACCGCCCATTTGTTCAGTGTTATTTAAATGCCACCAAAAATTTTTAGAAGTGGCATTTGATATACATAATCGACGATTATTCGAGTCAATTCGCCTTTTATGTATATAAAATGCCACTTCTAAAAATTTTTGGTGGCTGTCGAATAAAAACTGTAGGGATGGCGGCAAATCGACCAGCTAGCGACTAATAACAGGTTAGCATAGTTTTTAAAAACGACTGTCACCTTACACATGTCAGGTTTTATGACTTTATACACTATCAAAGCTGAAATGTAGCTTTCCCTTAAATAGAATAGTAACTACCTATTGGATTGGGTAATATATTTCAAAATTTATTCAACCTTAATGTAAGTCAAAGTCCAACGAAATACAATGTTTTGTTCAATTCTGTCCATTATTATGTGAGGTACAGCAGTCACAAAAATTTTATAATCCACAGAAATGCCGACATGCAGTTTCTAAAATTTATCAAATTCTGTTCAGGAGACCTTAAAATGTATAAATCCATCGAAAACCAAATATCAAAAAAGTTCATTAATTCAATACTTTCATCTTATATTTTTATAGAAGTATGTAATAAATACATCTAAGCATTAAACAAACAAATAAAGAAAATATTATTTACAAATAATTAAACAGAGAAACGTTCGTCAAACAAGAAAATTTCGTCTTGAAGCATAGCCATTTTCAAAACCCAATGTAAACTATCATGTTTGTGGCCACCACGAGACTTTCTTCTATATTTTCCTATACAAATTCATTAAGTGCAAATAATTTATTAAAGCTATTATTTATTAAAATTATCTAACATGATGAATGCAAATAATTATCAACTTAGAGAAAACGAGCACTAAATATCTAAAGAAAGACAATTTTATTGTCTATAAATAACATCTTAAAAAATGTGTTTTTATAATGTTATCTCACATATCAAGTTTCGTAGAGTTATATGTCATGGAAGTTCAGATATAGCATTTTCATTATCGACGAAATTTGCTGTATGGTAGCGCCACCTATCGGCCTTAAAGCATTCAAACAGAATCAGCAAATTTTCTTACAAATGACCTTCTCACATACCAAGTTTTGTTTGATGGTATTCAATAGAACCTGAGATATTATCTTCCGTTAAATTGCAGAAATCGCTGTGTAACAGCGCCACCTCGCGAGCAGTTAACACCAAAAGTTGAAAAGCACTAATTTATGTCAAGGTGCATGAACATATAAATTTATATGTAATTCTGTGTAGCAATTTCTGAAATATAGCCTTTCATTAAATTGCGGAAATCGCTATATAACAGCGCCACCTGTTGGTCGATAAGCATTCAAATTAAATCAGCATAATGTCTCATAATGGCCTTCTTATATATCAACTTTTGTCTTATTATACGCCACAGAACCTGAGATATAACCTCCCCTTAAATTGCGGAAATCACTGTATAGTAGCGTCACCTTTTAAGCGGTTGGCACCAAAAGTTTATAGGCACTAATTTATGTCAAGGCGCATCTAAATATAAATTTATATACAATTCTGAGCATTAGTTACGGAGATACAGTCACAACACAATTTTTGTCTCACACACACATACACACAGACAGATAGACGGACAGACATACATTTTCTAAAAATGGTCAAATCGTGTTCTAGACCTCTAAAAACGTGTAAATCCGTCGAAATCGGAAGTCGAAAATTTTTATGATTCCAGTTCTTTCTTCTATTGAATATAGAAGAAAATAAAAAAAGGTTGAAATAGTTTGGTAAAACAGCCCAGACTTTATTCTTTAACCTATCCTAGGAAATCTCATTAGATATGATTTCGACATATATACTGACTTAAGCTTAAATGTGCAAAAGTATTGACGTTTAAAATTGAAATGTCAAAACTTTTCTTGTAAATACCCATATTTTATATCTACAGACAGAATTTATCTAGAAGTAAATGTAGAAAAATTTTATTAAACTATTTCCTCATTTTCATTCTTCTTCGAATTCTGAGATTTAAAAAGGATATGTTGTAAAATCATGCTTCTATATTTGATAGCTAAGGTCCCACCACGGAAAGAAAAGAGACGTTTTAGTTTAGTAGTAGTTTCTTTTACAAATTTAAAAAGCAATAATTATACAGATGGATTTAAATTTTCAATCGTAGCGACAAATGCTAAATTCGTATTTAAGCACATGTAAAAACAACCTTCCAATTTTTTCTTTATTAATAAAAAGCAGGCTTCGCTAGTCTCTATATTTAACCCTTTGCTGGCCGTGTTAAATTTCACTTCTCTGGTCAGTTTTGTCAGATTTAAAGCACTTTTTAATTCAATATCCACCACTAAATTTTAGCTGTAACGGTTACCTAATCACTTCAAAGGTTATTCGTCCATTATTTATAACCAATATTACTCTTCAAATTATTGGTGGTAGTCGAATATACGAGACCCTAAATTTAGAAACACTGTTTAGAGCGCTTTAGAACGTTAGGTTCGGCAAAGGGTTGAATGAATTAAAAAAAATAATAATGAAACACTATTTTTTTTTCTTTTAGTATCACTTTATAAATAAAAACAAACGATAACAACAAGAAATAAAAAACATTGAAATCCCACTGAACCTCGCTTTGGATAGTTGTTGCTTACGCCAGTGTTATTTCCTCCCGTGCTGCATTGTATCTGGTTTTCCATTGCCTGCAATAACGTCTTTATCGGGACTCACTTTTGATTTTTTATCGGACAGTAGGTTGAGCTGCTATTATTCAAGAACGATTATTTTAAAGGTGGATGTATCCCAGCATTCGAAAAACATTTTAGTTTTGGCACCAGTTTTATATTCGCTCACTCTTTCTACTATTACCATTGTGTTAGTATTTGATTACCATTTGACCATTATAATAAATAAATAAAAAAAAGAAGATTTTAATTTCAAAGGAATTAAATAAATTGTAATAAGTTTAATTCTTTCTACTACATTACAATTTTTTTCCAGATAAATACAACAAATTGTTTTAAATATATTTATTTATTTATTTATTTATTTATCTTTCAAAGCAATTAAATAAATAAATAAATAAATAGGGTAACAGCCTTTGCTATGCAACGCAGACGATTGAAATAAAATAGTAAATTTAAGAAAATGAAACAGACATCGGATAAAGGAAAAAAAAAATCATATTCGAAATTCGAAAGAAAATTTCGATCAGATGCACCATTGGAGAACGCAAGATACTCCTCTGTTAAGTTTTGTAGCTCTGCAATCACTAATCTGAGCTCCAGAGCGTAAACAGACACACACATACACAGTCACTTCTCTTTATTTAAATAGATTACAATATTTTTGCAATCATATGACAGTTGGGGCAAAAATAAAACTCCAACGATTTGTTTAATCGTGGATATTATAGTGGTGTAAGTAACTAGTGTTTGTGTGTAAATCTCAATTTCTAACATCAGGCATTCATATTTAACTTCATCTGCAACTATTATTTTATTTTTCTTATTCTTGAAATCTTAACTATCTTTAAATATTATTGCCGAAACGTCAGTGGAGGCCCTCTGTTGAGACTCAAAAGGGTTTTGGGCTGTGTCTGTCTGTCTGTTTGTCGCGCGATAGCGGCCGCAAAAATGGCGCTATTGACTTGAAATTTGGTACACATGTTCATGAGCCCCACGAAATCAGCTGTATAGTTTTTGGTATGTATTCCATTTTCACTTCGTATACAGGGACACGCCAAAGTTTTTCTTATCATTACGGCCAATGGGAGGAATTTGTATGTATCGCGATAGCGGCCACAAAAATCACGCTATTGACTTGCAATTTAGTACACATGTTCATAAGCCACAAAAATCACGCTATTCGCTTGCAATTTGGTACACATGTTCATGTGTCCCACGAAATCAGCTGTATAGTTTTTGGTATGTATTCCATTTCTACTTCGTATACAGGGACACGCCAAAGTTTTTCTTATCATTGCGGCCTATGGGAGGAATCTGTATGTACCGCGATAGCGGCCACAAAAATCACGCTATTGACTTGCAATTTGGTACACATGCTCATGCGCCCAACGGAATCAGCTGTATAGTTTTAAGTGTGCATTCCATTTGTAGTTCGTGTGCAGGGTCACGCCAAATAGTTCGATCATTATGGCCTATGGGAAGAATCTGTATGTACCGCGATAGCCACCGCAAAAATCAAGCTATTGACTTCCAATATTTTCCGAAACGTCAATGGAGGCCCTCTGTTGAGACTCAAAAGGATTTTGGGTTCCGTCGGTCCGTCCGTCCGTCTGTCTGTCTGTCGTGCGATAGCGGCCGCAAAAATCACGCTATTGACTTGAAATTTGGTACACATGTTCATGAGCCCCACGAAATCAGCTGTATAGTTTTTGGTATGTAATCCATTTCTACTTCGTACACAGGGACACGCCAAAGTTTTTCTTATCATTACGGCCTATGGAAAGAATTTGTATGTACCGCGATAGCGGTCCCAAAAGTAACGCTATTGACTTGCAAGTTGGTACACATATGCATGAGCCCAACGGAATTAGCTGTATAGTGTTAGGTGTGTATTCCATTTGTCGTTCGTGTACAGGGACACGCCAAAATTTTTCTTATCCTTACGGCCTATGGGAAGAATTTGTATGTACCGCAATAGCGACCGAAAAAATCCTTCGATTGACTTGCAAATTGGCGCACACGTTCCAGCTTTGCATATAAGTAGCTGTATAATTTTTATTGATATATTTTTTATAAACTGTGTACAGGGACACGCAAAAATTCTTAACATTAAGGCGTATGGGGGTGAATTTCGTTTAAACGCATTTTAATATTATTACTTTGCAATGAAGAAAATGAAATTAGAGCACGTGAGTAAGATGCTTAAACTTATGTTGTTTGAAGAAAATATGTGCTCTTAAGCTTTCTAATTAATGTACAGGACCTTACAAAAGTGTTCTGACAATGTCACTTAGTCATCCAAACGATGTTAAATTTGGAACAATTATTAATTTTAAACGCAAAATAAGCTGAATAGTTTTTACTGGTGTATACAATGTTTATGGTTCGTTTACAAAGACACACGAAAGAATTTCGCAACATTAGACCCTATGGACAATTTTTTTAATTTAAGCGCGCACTTTAATGCGTTTATGCTGAATTGAACTTAATAAAGTTAACATACATTATAAAGTTGCTTAAAATCATGTTTACTCTTAAAAAAGGTTATGTGTAGACTAAATAATTTATGGGACCACACAAAATAATTCCGAGTACGTACTGTAATCATCCAAATGATGTCAAATTAATTCGAAAAATTAATGAGTTATAATTAATTAGGTTTATTCTTATTATTAGCGTTTATAATGACTGTGGCTACTTTTCCGGCATACATAAAGGAATTTCGTACTATTACGGTCTATAGTCGGTATTTCTTAAAAGTGTATTTTAACATGGTTACACCCCATTAAATATAATAAAATTTTATTAGAATTTTAAAAGCATGTTTTCCTGTTGAAAATTGTGGGCATAGAATTGATAATTAGTTTAAAGGTTATGCAAAATATTTTCGATATGCTATGTAATTTTTTTTTTTTTTTTTGTATAAAATTTGGTATTTATGAATTTCAGGGAAATAATACAAGACCGTCGTTTATTAAGAATACATATTGTTGCGTACTTGGGGGTTCGTAAGTTGTCCGAGAATGAAAGGCGAAACTTACAAAAATTCAGTGAATTATTCATAGAAAATTCCAGAAAAATACAGGTCTATAAACCAAGTATCAGCTTTAATTCAACCAGTAAACATAGCTTAAACAACAGCCGTTAACAGCAAAACAACAGTACAAACTGTTTATCAATAACACATAAAGCAAGTATTTGACGAAACTGACACAGATCTGAGATTGGCCGCCTTGGCTAAAAAAATGCTCCTTTTATACTATTCTATCGAACACAGACTGTTCTGGAAAATTCTCGTATCTCATCAGCCAATGAGATTAGAGCTTCCATATTTGGTATATCCCTAATAAGAATTTTCTCGCCAAGGTCGCCAAAAAAATCGCCAAGAAGGGAAACAGTCGCCAAATTTGGCGCCAAATCCTTTTCTTCCCTTATTGGAGTTTTTCAATGGGTTTTTAAAGGAAAATTAGGCTATTTTAACGCTAAACCGATTAGAAATGCACAAAATTAGCATTTTATCGACTTACTAAGCCTCTGAAAAAAATTATACAAAAATAAATGCAGTTATTTACAATTCCATAACACTTTATATGATATACAAATAGGTATACAAAGAGAGATACAGCGGGGGGTTGAGGGGGGCGGCAGCCCCCCTCAGGAATGTATCTGATTATGGTAATAAGTCGATCGAATCAATATATACTATTATATAATAAGGAATAAATAAAAATGACCTATTGAAAAATGTCTGATGCAAATAGGACGTTGAGGCTCCTGATCTGCAGATCCACTAGTATTTAATTATTACACTAGTAAAAAAAAAATGGGTGGGGGGGGGGTGGGGGGTAACTATTTTCAACTAATTTAGTAGGGAAGAATTAAAAAATAATAGTAAAATATCTGTAACACGTACAGTTTTTTTTTTTTTTTTTTATGATTATTTAATCTGCATTGGAAGCAATGTAGTCCAGTAGTCCAGGTCTTTAGAAGGCATGCATTATTACTATCAATATTATTAATTTAGCATGGAATACTGTTAATATGGAGATAATATACATATTGTAGACTAAAGTAGAACATAAAAACATGGAAAATACACTAAAGGATTGAATTGTTAGTATTAGTTTTTTTAAAACCAATATACAAAAAAATAGGCTTTTTTACGTCTTGTGTTAAATGTCTACGTTGTGATTTTAATATGAATAGTTCACAAATACAGCAAAACGTTACGGTTTTACAGGTTGTACACTGAAAATTTGCCATTTTGAACATGAAACTTTAACTATAAAACAGCACAATCATATTTAACAAAGAATATCTGTTAACTAAAATACCAGAAAGAAAAAAAAAGAAAAGTACTGGGTTGCTACCAGAAAGGATGGCCAGGAGGCAGGGTTGATAGCACGAAAGATTACCATGTGTGAGACAGTCGGCTACAAAAGTTTCTGAGCACTAGCAATAATCCCTGTCTAAAAAAAGTACACTTTATACTGCTTTGTTAAATAAATCCTTGTCGAGTCATGTTCTTAGTCCGCCTAAGAAGATGATTCGACAAGGATTTATTTAACAGTATAGTATTAAATGTACCTTTTTGATTTCGGAATTATTGGCTAGTGCTCGGATACTTTTGCTGTCGACTGTATTGTAAAAATCATAAAAAAGTAGTGAAATTTGACATTTTCTGATACTTTAACAAAAAAATGGAACAAACATGGTTGCCGGGATTCTGAGTTGACAGGACCCTGGGTTGCCAGCAAGAAGGGTTACCACCTGTGATACTGTGAAAATGATACAAAATCGTAAAAATTGCCATTTTCTGATACTCTAACTGAAAAATGTGACGTGGTGGGACATTTTTACTTGCAAATATTTAAATAAAAATTGGAATTAATAATAAAAATAATAATTTGACCGTTGTTACCGAACCACTGTAGACCAGTGTTAATTTTATCGCTAAAATATAAGTCGGGTTCTATTATTTAAATGGACTGTTCATGTAATTACTTAAATGCAGTTGTTTGTGGAAACTATTCAAGTTCACATCCATTTAGTTAAATTTTACTAAAGTCCTCAAACAATTTGCAACTCAACTCCTGTGTCTCTTTTCCAGTATGATTACTGTCAAACAACAAAGCATGATGTATAAATCTTAATATTTTTAAATGTCAGAAATCAAAAAAGAAAATGATAAAATAGTTTGACAAAACTTTCTACATTTTCCCTTGAATATTTTCTATCTTTAGGTTTTAAATCTGAGTATGTATGACAGATGCTTTTGATGTATAATAAATTTCAATTTTAATCCCAGTACTTTTTTTTCTTTTTAAAGCTTTAGGCAACATGTATGGTTAAATTCTTTTTCAATCATAAATGATTTCATCAGACAATATATTATAAGAATTTTTTTTAGGAAAATTTAATTATTTTACTTATTTAATTTATTGATGGCAATGAATTTCAACCAGTTCAGTGGTCAGGACGTGTTTACACTGTATCTCATACTCTACCTGTGCCTCATGAAGTACGACGTGTTGAGACGTCATTGTGCAATTAAATATTTTTTGCAGCATTTTTTTTCAATTTCTATGGGTGAAGTAAAATGCTAAAAATTACTTTATTCTATATTCAACAGAAAAAAATATTAGATTCATAAAATTTTTTTGAACTACGGTTTTTAATGAATTTACACATTTTGAAGTGTCTTCAACACGATTTATTCGTTTTTAGAAAATGTCTTTTTGTGTGAGATAGAATATTTGTGGCAACTCTATATCAAGATCAAATGCATAGAATTTGATGAAAAGTTATATTGAATTGTACATTGACATAAATTTGTGTACATCAATCTTCGATCCATGTACTCAGCAAGTGGCGATTGAATCCCATTTTTACATATTTTTTAGTATGACAGAGTAGGACGAAATTTTGTATAAATGTACACATTGAGGATTGTTTTTTATCAATAATTTTAAAAATGAAATATATATATATATATATATATACCAGTAATAGTCAACCAGGATTAAATTCTTGTGTGTGTAACACCAACGCTTCATTCTCCCACGAGGAAAGCAATGATTTTTTATTATTTTTTTTATATATATACAAAAAAATTCTGCCTTATAAATTCACAAAAATAACAGCAAAAATATGATAAAAATTTCTGTACATAACTACTGGTGGCAGAAAAATGATATACATTGGTGGCAACTTGTACGGTTTTTTTTTTAACACCACCATTTCTTTGTAAAAAGTTCCATCAAGTTTAATCGCAGGAAACTACTAAACACCCCATACTAAAAATTTCTAGTAACCCCCCTCCCCCCAAAAAAAAAAAAAAAAAAAAAAAAAAAAAAAAAAAAACTACAAGTTGGCAGATATACATTTAATTGATTAGCTAGTGAAGCTTTATACAGGGTGGTGAATATAAAGCAGCTCCGTAAAAAACAATGCGTGGCCAGCATAATACAAATACATACTTGCCAACATACTAATTAATATTCCGTAGTATTATATGGAAATGAAGGCGGGGCTAAAAATGGTCCAGAATAAATTAAAATGTTGGCAACTCAGGTTTTATGATGACCACGCATTATTTTTACTATGTGGGGCCGGTTTTATTACCTCACTGTACGATTTTTGTCACTGAAACGTGTGTTTTTTGTATAAAAAGTTATTCAAAAAATCATAATCGCACGCCATCATAAGTTTTTAAAGAATTATGGGCTTCAGTGGAATTCTAACATTTAACATTTTTGCGACCGCATGTCTTTGTCTTTTTGACAGTAAGGTCTGCCTGTGAGCGTTATTTTCCCAACTTACAATATTTCAGAACAAAATTTTCTACATTCAGATTCATATTACAAATGGATATACATTATAATTATACTCTTTCTAATTAAAGTATTTTTATCCATAGTATATAGGTTTTACAAATATGAATATTGTGTATATTTTTAAGAAATAAATGACATACAAATTGCAAAAGAAACGACCACTGGCGGAGTTACAGATTTTCAAATGACGTGAATCTACATCAGAGGTTGCAAAAGTGTTAATCAAATCTGGAAATTTATTTATATAAAAAATCGTTTTAGCAGAGATGTTCTAAGGAAACTGTTGATGTGTATACGTAAATCCTGTGTAAGCGTTTTTAAAAAAATTAAATCTTAATTTAAACATCATCGCATTTACAGTGTTCAGCCATAGTCTCCTAAACTAGATGCCATCCGCGTGGACCGGAAACTTGACAACAGTTCAAGCGGTAGACAGCACCACCTGGTACAGATTGCGCAACTACCAATAATTTTAAGAAGTGATATATGATATATGTAATCGACGTTTCTTCGATTCTATTTGCCTTTTATGCGTATAAAATCCCACTATTAAAAATTTTTGGTAAATGTTGAATAAAAAAGTCGCGCAATCTGTACCAGGTGGCGCTGTCTACCGCTTGAACTGTTGCCAAGTCTCCGAGCCACGCAGAAGGTATCTAGTTTAGGAGGCTATGGTTCAGCATTTGTCTACGATTAAACCAGTTATTTAATTTCTATTCTTGTCCAAAATGACATGTAAATCCACAGATATTATATCCATACTAATAAAAGAAAGCACTTGTTTGTCTTGGGTGCCACGTACAAAAAAAAAAAAAAAAAAAAAAAAAAAAAAAAAAACATGGAACGTACACTTCTGAGATTTTTTTTTTTCAGATGAAGGAATTTGCACAGTTTTGTAACATACAGTCGGGCTGCAAAATTATTCGAGCACTAGCAATAATCCTTGCCAAAAAAAAGTACACTTAATACAGCTTTGTTAAATAAATCCTTGTCGAGTCATGTACTTAATCAGTCTAAGAACATGATTCGACAAGGATTTACTTAGTAAAACAGTCTTAAGTGTACTTTTTAAATATAGGAATTATTGGCTAGTGCTCGAATAATTTTGCAGCCGACTGTACTTTATGATTTTGGATATTCCTATTAGAGTTTTTTTTTTTTTTAATATGTTATTTTTTACGTTTTTTCCTAAGGGTTTTCTCTGAGTTGTAGCGGATGCCAATAAAAATAAAATTCTTACAAATTTCTATTTATTTTTTTATTTTTTTCATAATAAGATACATTTCTTTCCACGTGAATAAAAAAATTGAAAAGTCAAACTTGTATCATCTATAACCGTCATAATAGCTTTAAAATTATAAATATGCTTTCGGGTGTTAATAGAAAAATAAACATACTTTTCTCTTTCTAAATATTTTATTTTCATTTATTTACAATTTCAATCAACCAAAAACTCTAATAATGTCATTTTTCATTGATTGTATCGCGTGCAAACTAATGTGAATGTGTATTTAGTTTAATTTAAATTAAAAATGCTTCCAATCAACATAATAAAACTCAAACAAATAAATGTCATTTACATATCAATGGTATATATCACGGTATTTGGCTATGTTTTTGATGCGGAAAAGATACAGTCACCAATATTAATATATTTATTCAAACGTTTGAATTATTGTTTCATTCTTTCTTTTTCTTTTTAAATCATTTAAATATAGTGAACAGAGAAGCAGGCAATGTCTGCCCATAGCCTCCTAAACTAGATGCCTGTCGCGTGGCTCAGAAACTTGGCAACAATTGAAGCGGTAGACAGAGCCACCTGGTACAGATTGCGCGACTTTTCTATTCAACAGCGACCAAAAATCTTTAAAAGTGGGATTTGATATGCATAAAAGGCAAATAGAATCGAAGACATGTCAATTATGTACATCATATATCACTTCTTAAAATTATTGGTGACAGTTGAATAAAAAGTGAGCAAGCTGTGCCAGGTGGCGCTGTGTACCGCTTAAACTTTTGCCAAGTTTCCGAGCCTTTCGGAAAGCATCTAGTTTAGGAGACTATGCCTGTATAATCTATAAACATCATCATTATGATGTTTATAGATGATAAAATGATAAATATGCTTGCGGGTGGTAATAGAAAAATAAACATACTTTTCTCTTTAAATATTTTATTTTCATTTATTTACAATTTCAATCAACCAAAAACTCTAATAATGTTACTTTTTATTGATTTTATCGCATGCAAACTAATGTGAATGCCTATTTAGTTTAATTTAAAGTAAACGCGCTTCCAATCAGCAGAATGAAACTCAAATAAATGTCATTTACTTATGAACGGCTATATATCACGGTATTTGGCTATGCTTTCGATGCGGAAAAAATATAGTCACCAATATTAATATATTTATTTAAATATTTTAATTATTCTTTTTTTCTTTCTTTCTTAAAAAAAAAATAATCATTTAAATATAGTGAGGCAAAGTCTGCTAGTTGATTATTAAAAATAAATTTGAATACCGCTTGGTTTGTTTATATGGGTTTAATGATATAATGGGGGGGGGGGGGGGGTCATTTATTATGACAAATGAAAGTTTTTTTTTTAATATATATATATATATATATATAACTTAACTAATATATATTTTTTCTCTTTTGTAACTTGGTAAAAAATCGGCTGTCAAAATATATATTGTCTATTAAGCTTTTATATTCCAGATAATCCAGCTATTATTACAGCATTATTCTTTTACATAGCCAGAATTTAAATATAAGTAAAAATTAGGGAATAGTTAAATAAAAAAAATCTCCCCTTTCAACTGGATAAACCTTTTCTGTAGTTAAGAAATCTGAGTGTATACGACAGAGGTTTTTGACATATAGCAAATTTCAATTTCAAATATGTCAATAACTTTTGCGTCTGAAGCTTACGGCAATATGCAGGATTAAATTTCTTCTCAACAATAGAATATTTTGTAGGACTACAAAAATTATTTATAAAAAAATAATATATGTTATTGAATGCTATTATCATTACGAAAATTGTATTAAAAGATTGTAACTAAAAGAAAAGTTTTCGAGAGGGTCATTCCATGTAAATTTTTGGAAGTGCGTTGCTCAACTACTTTTGTTTATTAAAATCCGAAAAAACTACTACGTCAGAAACCCCAAAGAAAAATATTTGAGATGCATACAGCTGTTTCGGTAGCCTTAGGCGTACCGTCTTCAGTGCAAAAAGAATTCTGAATCTGCAGAAGTGCTCGTATATATAGGAGAGTGACGAAATTTAGTTCAACCAATAGGATTACGGGAAAGGTGTGGAGTGTGGCTAATAGGAAATTAGGAATGTTAGCTGTGTAAACAGTAGAAAAATTAAGAAAATGTGGACTGAATGTAAAACTTCCAACAATCAGACAAACAGGGAACAGCGAAATCACAATTTACAAGGTTTTTAAAATTTTTATAAATATGAAAAACTTCAAAGAAATCGAGTTCATGAATGGTTTTAGGTCTGCAAATTATTTTAGCTGAATTAAATTTTAAATTATGATTTTCCTCCCAGCAATGTTTAGAAATAGCCAATTTCAAATTTAATTCAATTTAATTTTAAATTTAATTCAGCTAAAATAATTTGCAGACCTAAATTTGTCAAATGCACTTGGCAAACGTCTAGTATCACAAAGATGGCAAGTCTCTCGACAGGATTCACTTTTCCATTTTTCTGTGTGCAATCAAAAGTGTGTAAATAAGAACTAAGACCAATGAGAAAATAAACAAAAAGTAGATGAGGGAAAAAAAATCAAAGCATGGGAAGAATGGGCAATAGGCTACAGGAGGCAATCGTGTAGGTTTTGCTACGTCTCGCCTTATATGTGACTCGTTGAGGATGGGCGGGCAGAAACCACTTTAGAGTGTGGAAAAAACGTGGTGAAAGAGGCAATAATTCATAAAAAATAGCATAAAAATAACCCTAACACCAGTGTTTGCAATGTCTGCATTAAACTAATGATTGAAATATTACTCCTGTCCAAAATATCATGAGAATGCGCAGATAATGTATGCGTAAATAAAAAAAAAGTTGTAAGTTATTTGATGTTTTTGCGTGTGCTTTATCTATTTACTAAATTTAACTTTTAAAATAGAGACAAATAAAAAATTAAATCTAGCTGTATAAATTCATCTATAGCTTGTGAAATAAGTTGTAATTTAATTCCACATTAATAAAATAAATTTAAATATCTTTTAATTTTCTCGTTCGAATACATCGATTAGGCACTTGACCATCTTCACGAATTTGCTTCATTCTCTGACTGCTTGCTCAATTGGTAATCCCTGTCATACAGCGCCATCTCTGTTCTAAATGCTAATTGGGTTTCATGCCGTTACAAGTACACTCCTTGACAAAGATTTCTATTGACAATTAACCGTATTAGGACATTGATGGAGTTATTGTAGTTACATAATTTTCAGATGTTTTTGAAATCGATGTTACCCACTAAGCACACTATAAAAAATAGGTTCTTAAAAATAAATATATATTATCACAAAATAGCTCCGAAACAATATATACTTAAATTTGAAAACCCATGTACTCATTTTTGACTACATTGACATGTCAAAAATGGGGATATTGGGATTCTTATTGGTCAACCCCATTTTTGAGCATGACAATATACTCAAAAATGAGTACATGGGTTTTCAAATTTAAGTATATACTGTCTCGGGGCTATTTTGAGACAATGTATACTTATTTTTAAGAACCTATTTTTTTACCGTGAATTGTTAGTTTTGATTAGGACTATGGTGATTTTTCTACAATTTATATAATTTTGGTGTTTAATTCAGATATTAATTTACTGTAACTAACGCATATTAAAAAAAAAAAAAAAAAAAAAAAAAAAAAAACCGAACTGTTTTTAACTACAATAACCAGAACTATGCCTTAATACACAAGACACCTAAAATGCTTACCAAGGAGTACTTTTAAAGACATCGCCCCCAATCAGCATTTAGACCAGGGATGACACTGTATGATAGAAATAAATAACGGAGCTCGCAGACAGTGTCGCACACTCTCAGAAATAATATACTCAATTTTGACTATTCAGACATCCTCGGGCTTAATTTCGTTTTTTTTTTTTTTTTTTTTTTTTTTTTTACAACCATTTTGTCAAGCAATCTCGTGATTTTTGAGGAAACGTGAACTCTCAAATATTTGACGAAACTGTTTACTCACAATAGTATGTGCTAGCTTCCATGACCGCCATATTGTTCTTTTTCCAGTGTTGTTTTGACTTTACGTTACAATGACTGTTATTTGCCGGCCTGGTGGTTCGGTCGGTAGGACGCTGCCTTCTTGATTCACAGGTCTCGGCTTCGAATCCGGGTGCGGGCATGGATGTTTGTGATGTCCTATGCATACAAAATATTGTGTGCGCTTGTTTCTGTGAATTTCTGAAAAAATATGGATCAACTGAGACATAAGTCATTGTAATTATAGGTCTCAAAGCTGTCAAATAAATGTCAAAATGACTTTTCTTTGTTTGCTCTGATTTATTTATATTTTCATTAAATATAATTAGGATTTAATGTCTAAAAAGCAACGGACTTGCAGACAATTTTATAATTCTATAATTTGCATTTTATTCTATATTACGAAACTAGGATGAACAAAATGTATCTTTACTTTTGACGAAATTCGCATATTCAAACAAGTGACGAAAGTAATTTTCTCAATTTGACGAAATATTCGCTCGGAGTATTTCCCTGGAAATGGTTTCGTGAAAATTAAAGAAAATTTCGTTAAATTTGAGTATCCATTTCTGAGAGTGCAAGATTTTTATTTAAATTTCATCTCTAAATTTTAAATGTAACGGTTTCTTAATCACTTCAACGATTAATCGTCTATTATGTGTATCAAATATCATTTCTCAAAATTATCGGTTGCTGTTGAATAAAAAAATCGCAAAATCTGGCAAAACTGCTCGCAGTCAGAGAATGAAGCAAGTTTCTAAAGATAATCAGGCCTTCGGATTAAAAATACTTTGAAATAAAAGAACTAAAAAATGTTTAAATTAATTTTTTTTAAATGAAAATGTTTCTCTTTTAAATTAAATGAGTAAATTCCACTTCTTTTTTTTCTAGCATGAAGGAAAATCAATTGTCAAACCACAAAGCACGAGGTTAAATCATAATCCTTTTAAATGCCAGAATTAAAGAATGAAAATGAGGAAATAGTTTGACAAAATTATTTTATCTTTTCGTCTAGATAAATTCCGTTTTCAGAAATGAAAACTGAGTATATACGATAAATACTTTTGACACATAGCAAATTTTAATTTTAAGCTTCAATACATTTTGAACATTTAATCTTACAACAGTATACAGATTTAAATTCTTTCTGAATCATCACATTTGATAAAGAACTGCCATCATTTATTCGAAGTTATGTTAAATATATTATTGAATTAAACTATTGGTATGAACGGGTTTTTAACCCGTGCCTTTTTATGCCATTTCTCTAATAAAAATATTTGTTTTTGTGATTAAAATAAAATGTAATTAAATTCCTGCTACCATTTTTTTAAAGAATTATATGCTCTTATAGAATATTAAAATTAAATTAATTCATAAAATATAATTATATGAAAAAATTCGCTTAAACAGAAGAATTCTAAGGAAAGTTTACAAATGCACATGTAATTGATCTAGAATGGAGAAATTATTGCTTAATAATATATAAACAAATGAACAATGAACAAATTTGCAGTTCATTAATTTATAGAAATAATTTATTTATATAATTATAAAAAGATAAATTTACTATAAATTTATAATAAAGTATAAATCTCAAATGCAAACATCCTTGTATTTATTATTTAAGCATTGTCTGGGATTAATTTTTTCCCAAAAAGATCATATGCAAGTATTGAATATTGTATTTATTAATAGAGAATAACTTTGTGAACCTGTAATGTTTTCGCATGTTCTGGGTTATATAAATGCAGCCACCTACCAATATTAATGGCAAATTTTAAATCTATCCGTATAAACGCTTTTAAAGGTGGTCAAAGGAATTTTAACTAAATACCATTCCCACCATTTCTATCACGGTAAAAAATCAACCATCAAACATGAAAGCATAATACTGAAGTACAGTCGGGGAAAGAAAAAAAAAAAAAAAAAAAAAAAAAAACGCAACACCCGCTGTAATTTCGTTATTTGTTGTCTCAGGATCATCTAATAGACATAATTCAACAGGAAATTAAATGCACTTTCTGAAAATGTCGTCGAAGTTTGAATTAGGGGTCATCTACACATTGAAATGAGCGCGAACTTTGATTTTTTTCAATAACAACACCCAAGTTTGACTTCATATTCGAATTTTTGAGAGTCTGGCAGTGCGGAAAAGTATATTGTTTGTATACGTTATCTTTAGTATTTATAGAGTTATAATTAAAAATGTGTTAGGGGGTTATCTCTAAATGTATAAAAATAAAATTAAGATCCTATAAGAAATAGACAAAATTTAATGTTTGACACCGGAAATCTTTCAGAAAAAAAAAAAAAAAAAAAAAAAAAAGAATTATATAAATTAATAAAAACATTTACATTTTCCAGTTCCTTAATTAACCAGAATTCAGCTTTTTCGATTTGTATATACTTCAGTACTTTTTAAATAATTTTAGGTCTATTTAAATACATTACACTTGCGATTGTTCCAGACAGTACTCTTTGAAAAAAGTGCAATATTTTTCAAGTAAAAGTGTGAATTATGGTTGTACTGATCACCAATACAGCTTAAATTTTCTTTTGTAGGTGTAACATAATATACGAAATGAAACAATATAGATATAAATATACAACAACACATAAACTAAATCTTTTCGGATAAATTATTGTAAGGGTTCATGAAGTAAATATTAAACAATTTTAATCGCACTTACCAGTTTTGGGCCAATTGAACTCTTTGGAACTGTACGATTCGTTTTATAATTTCTATGAAAGTATAATTTCTTAATAATCCTTTCGCGACTGCTGACATAGATTCATGCCATTTGAAAATCTGTAATACTGTCAGTGGGTGTTTCTTTCGTAATTTGTGTGTTACTTATTTCTTAAGTGTGTACCCATTATTCATATTTTTGCAATAAAATATACTATGGATAAAAATATATTGAAAGAATATAATTATAATGTATATCAATTTGCAATATAATTGTGAATACAGAAAATTTGTCCTGAAATATTAAGCCTATTTTTCTATTTAAAACATTTAACCCCGCCTATTTAGTTAATTTTTTTCTTCTAGTGTTCGTTTAAAATATTCAAAATATATCACCAGTAATCGATGAAGTAAATATCACTTGTGCATATTTTTGTCAACATAAAATAAGGGGGTTTAACACGAATACTCGATGTCACATTTACTTTTCTTTTCTTTTCTGTATTGTTTTGTTTTGAAGAACGATGAAGGCGGAGCTGCTTGTCTTCTTTAGAAAACAGGAATTCTCGATGACTAATAAAAATCATCATTTTTGATTAATTTCTTTGCGTTTGACGTTTTTGTTATATAATTTGACCCGTAAGTAAAAAATAAAAATATTTTGTTTTATTTTCTTTGTTATTTTTTAAGATTTGATTTGTTATCTCATGCAAAACTTTATTAGAGACGGCCCCCTAAACCACTCGAAAAGACAGATTTATTTATATCTCGAAAACTAATAACTGGAATGAGCTGCAAATTTGCACACTTATATTTTTCAACATTAGGATTCATTTTATGTAAAAATTAATATAGGTCCTAATTCATAATTTTTATAAATATGAATGTATTAATATTTTTCAGAATTAAAAATATTTTTCAGAATCAACAGTAATGATGGATTATGTTTGGGTTTCTTCTTTGTATCTCGTAAAAAAAAGTATATCGATCAAGTTTTTTTTTGTGAAGATATTAATAAAAGTTTGAAATATGAATTTAACATTAGCACCTTCAAACTTTGAACGCTTATAACTTTGTGAAAAAATAAGTAAAATATACAACCAATATACTTTTTTGCGTTGTCGCGATCCCAGGAATTCAAATATAAAATAAAAATGGGGCATTACCATTGAAAAAATCAAAGTTGGTGCGCGTTTTAATATGTAGACGACCCCCAATTCAAAATTTCAATTCATTTTCTGAAACTACTTACAATTCCCCGTCGAATGATACCTATTACATTTTTCTACATCGATTAGCAACGAAGTTACGTTGAGTGTTGCGTTTTTTTTTTTTTTTTTTTTTTTTTTCCCGACTGTACATTCCATTTAAATTTCAGAATTCCAAGAAAAATGAAAATCAGGAAATAGTTTGGCAAGATTTTTTACACTTTTTTTTTTCCTGTATAAATCTTATTAGATATGAAACAGAGTTTATACGATACTAACAGAATTTTTTGACTGACAGCAAATTTAAATTCCACACATCAGTACTGTTTGTATACTTAAGCTTACGAATGTATGCATGATTAAAGTACATTTTAAAATATTTAAAAATCATTTCGTCTCATATAGTTAAACTAAAATTTAATCACATTAAAATATGAGACAATATACACTAAAAATATACAATTTAAAACATTAAAAACACAAAAACATAAATTAAACGTTTCGAGTCTTTTACAGGCTCCTCATCAGTACATGTAAATGCTGAGAAGAACAACAGACATTCTTTAAGAAAGTACAACGTACTCAGCGGGTACTGCGCATGCCTCATTAAGTGGTGAAAAATGTTGATTTGTGTACCAGCCCTCTAAGAAAACTCTTGAATGATAATTTAAACAGTTAGATATGGTTATTTTAGTACAGTGAACTCTCGTTAAGACGACCCCGTTTAAGATGGATTTCTCGTTATTACGTACAAAAACAGAATCCCCGTCTGAAGCCTATAGGAATTGCATGTAATAAACATCGCTTTATACGTACAATTCATTCGTTAAGACGGACATTTTTTTCCCCTCAAAGGTTACTTTTTTCAAAAAAGAGTCAGTTTCCAAGTTTTTTTTTTTTTTTTTTTTTTTTTTTTTTTTTTACATAAAAAGGTGTAATAATAAAACGAATAATATCTTTCACTCTGCGATATTACATCATGGGAGGTAAACAGTATTGATTGACAGTGACAGATGAAGTCAACAATTTGTACCAACAATACCTGTCTCCGCTTCTATTGTGGAGACATATCAAAGGGTTTCGTTATTGGAAATGTACCAGAAGAAACCATAAATAACTAGAAAGAGAATTTGTCGTGCCTTATCAAGGACTACGAACTATCAAAGCAAAAAACACATTTAACATTTATGAAACAGGACTTTTTTATAAAGCTCAGCCTTCTCAAAGTTTAGACTTTAGAGGAGAAAAATGCATAGGCGGCAAACATTCAAAATTACGCTTTACTGTACTTGTAGGGGCTAACATGGAACTTCAATTTATGAACTCCTGTTATAATGGACTCTCGCTAATATGGACAAAAACTGGCGGCCCTTGATTGTTCGTTTTAACGAGAGTTCACTGTATTGTTATAATCAAGTAAATGGTCAGTTTCTATTGCATGCTGCACAATTTTCGAACGTATATCACGGTTCTTGAAATTTCTCTTATGTTCCAGAATTTGAGTGTGAAGAGAACGGCCAGTTTCACCAATATAAACCGAACTTCAAGATTTACAAGGGATATTATTAAGGGAGTTGTACTCTCTTAAAGAATGTCTGTTGTTCTTCTCAGCATTTACATTTGATGTTTTTACTGATGAGGAACCTGTGAAAGACTCGAAACGTTTAATTTATGTTTTGAGTTTTAAATGTTTCAAATTGTATATTTTTAGTGTATATTGTCTAAGATTTTAATTTGATTAAATTACTTTTGAATTAAAGATTTATTTGAGAGATTACAAGCATTTATTCTAAATGTATTAGAATATGTTATTGAATTAAATCATTCATAAGAATTGATTTTAACTAGCGAAGTCTTTATGAGATTTCTTATCGTTAATACATTAATGCAATTAGTGGCGGCTCGAAAATGACCCTACTAGCAGAATTTTCTGTATCTGTCTGCAGCTAAACAAAATTTGTCTTGATCCAGGAATGCCGGACCAAATCTGGTATCACAGAAAGTATTAGTAATTCATAAAATGCGTAGAATTTTCATCTACAAAGAAAATAGATTAAAAATATGCAACAAATACATTAATTTGGAGATTTAATGAAAAATCTAGTTCCGTTTTTTAGCCTTGTATTTCTTTTTGAGACGTTATATTAATCTGCAGAGCTTTAATCGTTTGC
Source organism: Salticus scenicus (assembly GCA_963930645.1). NCBI lineage: Eukaryota > Metazoa > Arthropoda > Arachnida > Araneae > Salticidae > Salticus > Salticus scenicus. The sequence continues at coordinate 69,820,974 of OZ005662.1, read as the reverse complement.
TCTCTAAGCCTTTTTTGCAAGGGTAAACCTACATCTCGAACCTTTTTTTCAGATATTTGGTGATCCACATATAAAACTTCCTAATTTTTCCGGTACTGATGGAATAATTTTTTGTACTAGAAAATGCTTCTTTAAAGGGCGTGGCCTAAGAACAGAATTAGAATTAGAAATCTATTCAAAAGTATAGAAGTACAGCATTGGTCGTAGTTTCCGCCTTTTAGCTCGTTTAGCTAAATCTAATCTAGCTAATCTTCTAGCTTAATATAAGACCTGGTTGTCCTTATGTTGTGCTCGCCGCGTAATAAAAGGCTAGCATAATGCAAGTTTATACCCCTTTTACGAAGGCCTCACCGTCTTTTTTTGTCAGTAGCCTCTTTTATGTCGACCACTTTGTATTTTCCAAATGCGCGGGTCTCAAGTGTAATGGAAAATTAACCTTTTGCATTCGAACCTTCTTTTAGTAAGCCTAATGATGAACCCGACAATAGTTTTAATAAAAAGAAAAATGCAAAATATAAAACATAAGAGTTTTAAATACAAACATTTTATTTCTATATTTGATGTATATTTACATATTATAAACATTATATATTAATATTATGATTTATAACTTTCTATTTTGTGATATTTTGCAAAGCATTCTTGGCCATTTACCAATAGCCAAGGCAAGCGACGCCCAAAGACACTTAATAAAAAATGTAGTTGGAGTCTCTTTCTTAACGAAGTGTCCACCTATTATAGCACTTGTAGTTGTAAAACATTGTTGGTGGCTACAGGATATATAGTAACTTATTTGGTCATGGCGCCTCTCGAGCGACGTTCAAGTTGAAGTAATGAATAGAATGTCACCTGAGAGGCGACGTTCGAAAGCAAACGGTTAAACAATCTACGGCGCTCGCTGACGCGCTGCAGTGTTTATGGTACTGGGTGAATGATGTTTTAGAAGCACTGCATCTAAACGCCTATGAGAAGTACATTAAAATGTAATATGTATTTCTGATTGACTGATTCACTTATTTCGAGAAACAACGTAGGTATGATGATATTTTAACAGCCAATCAGATGAATGAATTCTGTATGATAAAATACTGCATAGATGTCAATATTTTAATTTATTCCGGAGTATTTTTAGCCCCACTTTTATTTCCCACCACTTTATTTATAGAAAAAAGTTCTCCAATATATAAATTCGATAAAATAAGGAAAACTTACTCTTAAAAAACAAGTGGTATGAAATAAAGGCGAGGCTAACAATACTCTGGAATAAATTAAAATGTTGGCATCTATGCGTACTGCGTACTGTCTATAGCCGCTTCGGTCAGCTAGAAAGAGGCCGGTATCAGGAAAAGCTATTTCATCTGATTGGCTGTTGAAATGTCTTTGTATCTACGTTGTTTCTCGAAATAAGTAAATCAGCCAATCAAAAATATTTTATATTCCAATGTACTTTTTTAAGACGTATGGATGTAGTACCCCTAAAACGTCGTTCACGAGCTGCCGCTTTGCGGTTAAAACATATATGCATATAAATTACTAATATTACGTAAACAGGACTGTTTGGGGGAAAATATGTTTCAAAAGATCTCTATAATTTAAATTATTCAGAAAATTTATGTGTACTAAAAAATAATTTAAGAAAAAATGTTCCAGAGAAATTATAAAAATGGATGAATAAAAAATCAGTATACAAATATATATGCATACATAAAACAATTAATTAACAAGTTTTTTAAGTAGGAGAATTTCTAATGTCAAACACATTTTAAATTTTAAATAAACTATTCAGCTAATGAATACATTCGATTAATTAGTCTAAAGAATCTGTAAACTCATTTACATTGTTTTTCAACTTTAAACTGTCTTGCCTTTGCATCCGAGGCAGTAGCACGTGTTTTTTTGCTCCTGAGGCGGGAAAGCTACGTCCTTTCGAAACCGGTACTGCGTATATTGATTTCATGGTGCGTGAAGGTTTTAAATTTAAATATGTATTGTACACCAGCTCTTTAATTTACAATTGGATATATCTACATTCCTCCCACATGAATGTTATATACTTAAGTACATTTTACAGCACATCCTGCATGCATAAGTAACTTCATTCTGTAACTTACAATACACTGAGAAAAAATTCTGTAACTGACATCTAGAATCTAAATTGTGGCTCTAGAAAAAATAGTTCTATGTCATCTTTTTAAATTCTAGTTCCCTTCGAAAGTGAGTTCTAGAAGCCCCTATTAGAATTCTAGAGCGTTTGCCTATATTCTCGAGGGCAAAGTTATTTAAAAATTTCTGCAAATAAATGAGACTACAAGAGGCGGGTTTCTGCAATTATAATCTTGGTTTATGACCAAATTCTAAAAAATCAAGCTAGAATTTCTCGCAATATAAATGATTCAGAATATTTAGAGTATTCAGAATATTGTTTCACCATCCAGAAATGTGTACACTAGAAATTCTCGATAATTTCGTCTATCAGTTTATTGGCGTGCCTTATGCGCATAGCTCGGAAATCTATATTTCTAGTTAAGGGATTTAGAAAAAGGCCACTTATTCATTCTAGAGAAAGGCGGTATATTTTTTTTTCTCAGTGTGGTTATAATATGTATACAAATACATTTCATTCACATATTTTATGCAACTGCACAGAGATGGATACCTACTTCTCACATAGAAAGTAAAACTATGAATGTCGTATTTACCTAAAACGAGTTCAATAATTTTGATGACATGTCTCCGGATCACATCTAGGCTGTGAATCCCAGACCGTCACCAATAGTCAATTAAGCAAACTCTAGTGTAACGTTAATTAACCCAGCCTTGAAAGAAAACACACAAAATTCATCCATCTTTAAATAATACATTCGCATTGCTATTGAAGTATTTTGTTCCTTTTTGTGCGTCGCCGAATATATATATTCAAATGCTGATCATTACATGCTTGATATTAATAAGAAGTTGAAGAAATCACCTCGAAACGTACGTCTTACTTTATAAATATTAAAACTAATATTTGCCTAGAACGTGTTCAATAATTTTGATGACATGTCTCCGAATCACTTGAATACCAAACCGTCACCAGTAACGTTAATCAACCCAGACCTGAAAGAATACACATGATTCATCCATCTTTAAATAATACATGCGCAATGCCAGTGAAGTTTTTGTCCCTTTTTGTGCGTCGCTGAATATATATATATATATATATATATATATATATAAATTTATTGTCGTTAACTAGTTACTATTTATAGGTAAAGAGTTGATATTTCAAACAACCAATTAAATGCCAAGTATAAAATGCAAATATTAATATTATAAGAAAATATTTATGAATTGCATAAAATCAGTGTCAGGAAAAATAATTGAAATAATTGAAATAATACACATTTGTTTAAGCGCATTAGCAGCTATAGTCAAAGTGTATAAATTTTTAAAATAGTGTTAATGCCAAAAAGGCTATTTGTATATAAGTAATAATATATACAATAAACAATAACTATGATATTAATTTAATAAATAAATAAATTACATTTAAAATTTTTTGCGCTTAAGCAGCAGATTAAATTTAAATGTAAATATATTAAATTATTTAATTCCTTTACAATACTCAGCAAATGAGAGAATGATGAATATATATATGTGCAAATGCTAATCATTGCATATCTGATATTAACAAGAAGCTGAGGACATCAGCTCGAAACGTACGCCATGTATTGTAAACATTAAAACTCTCTTTTTTATGTATTTTAAATGCGAAGTGATATCTCTTTTGTCATCACGATAACTTCGAAATATTACATCATTTCGAACAAAAGTTCAAAAGTGGATTTATCTGAGAAGCATTTTAGATGTTTTCGTTGGTCAACCACTATCCGACATTTTGTTTCAAAATCAAGACCATTTGAAAATTTTAAACTCGTATAAAAACGTATTTATAAGCCTAATTGCTTGAAACTCAGTATATACGTAACTTATACAAACTTCACCGAAGTTTAAAAAATCCGCCACCTTATTACAAAATGGCGGCCACTTGAAAATATGAAACTTACTTGAAAAACGTGTTTATTAACATATTTGGATGAAACTCGATAGGAATATAGCTCGCATTAAGAATTCAAACTTATTTATTATTAAATGCTATCCGCCATTTTTTTTAAAGGATGGCACTTAAAAATAACAGTGAAATCAATATACTCATCCAAATGAGCCGAAAAGAATTCATTTGTTTGTTTTCAAAATAATATAACGTGAAGGATAAGTAATGTTGTTAATTTTTTTTTTATTGAAAAAAATACTGTAATTTTCGTATCTTCTGCAACAAATAAATATATTCTGAGGCAGAAATCTCTAAAAGGATGAGAGAGTGTTTTGACAGAGTATAACTATCAATTTCAAGTGTACCTTTAAATCTTCACTGTCAAATACCACTGTCAAACAAACTGTGCAAGTAAACCTTTGTCTAGCTTAATTATTTTCGCTTTTCATAGAAAGATTAATATTGTGGAATAAGATTATTATTATTGAGCTTAAAGATTAAGAAACTTGTTTCATAAGCCACTTGATCCTTTTGAATGCATTTATCAAGATATTATGAATAATTCTATGTTTATTTAATATAAGTAGATACACGTTAAGTTACAAATGTTTAAATTTTGAGTATGTATATAGAATATTATAAAGAGCATAGAAGTAGTTTAAAAGTTACTGCGCCTATAAATATTAGCAATTTGTTGACCTTTTATTTTTCAATATTTAACAAACAAAACTACCGTACAAAAATAAAATTGATTTAAATGACATACATAAATTTGCAAAATAATAATAGGATACTTTAAAACCCGAATAAACTACTACGTCAGAAACGCCAAAGAAAAATATTTGAGGTGCATACAGCTGTTTCGGTACCGTCTTCAGTGCAAAAAGAATTCTGAATCTGGAGGAGTGCTCGTATGTATAGGAGAGGGACCAAATTTAGGATTACGGAAAAGGTGGGGAGTGTGGCCAATAGAAATTCAGGAATATTTATAAAAATTTCAAAAATCTTTTAAATTGTGATTTCGATGTTCCCTATTTGTCTGATTGTTGGAAGTTTTACATTCAGTCCACATTTTCTTAATTTTTTTTTCTACTGTTTACACAGCTACTCATTCCTAAATTTCTATTGGCCACACTCCCCACCTTTTCCGTAATCCTATTGGTTGAACTAAATTCGATCCCTTTCCTATATATACGAGCACTCCTCCAGATTCAGAATTCTTTTTGCACTGAAGACGGTACGATTAAGGCTACCGAAACAGCTGTATGCATTTCCAATATTTTTCTTTGGTGTTTCTGACGTAGTAGTTTATTCGGGTTTTTATATTCCAACGCCTAGTCTCCTGTTATTAATAGGATAGTTTGCTATATTTTCTCTATTTCCTTTGACAAACAAATATACGAGGACTGTTCAAAAAGTATCAAACCTTTAATTGGCAAAAACACATTTATTGATTTGGAAATTCAAAATGCTAATACCCTTCAAGGTAGTCACCTTGGTAATACACACACTTTGTCCAGTGTTCCTGTCATTGTTAGAAACACCTGGGGAGCGCAGTTTTTGGAATTATGAGCAACTGCGCCATCGTATTCCGCATGGTGTCTTCTCCTGATACAAATCGGGACCCTTTTAGCATAATTTTCCTCTTGTGAAATGGGCCGCGGTAGCCCAATCGGTAGAGTGCCGGCCGCGTAATTGGAAGATTGCAGGTCCGGTACTCAAGCCGGTCAAAGACCGTCGTGTACAGTCGGTAACAAAAGTCTCCGAACACTAGCAAAAATTCCTATATAAAAAAAGTACACTTATTACAGTTTTGTTAAATAAATCCTTATCGAATCATGTTCTTACATTGACTAAGTACAGGATTCGACAAGGATTTATTTAACAAAACAGTATAAAGTGTACTTTTTTTTACATAGGAATTTTCGCTAGTGTTTGGAGACTTTTGTTACCGACTGTACACTAATGGTGGCTGGTGCACGTAAAATCTGACGTGGCCGCAATGTCTTCCATGTTCCTATTAAAAATTATACCTCTAGGGATCACCGAAGCGGGAGAGCCATCCCTTCCGTGGAGGATCAACATTGTGATGGTACGCCTCCGGACCACCTCTAGGGGTGTGTCACAGACCGTCGCCAATTGCCTATTTGCGCAGCACTAGTGCGACGTAAAACCCAACCATCCAAACCATCCATCCATCCTCTTGGGAAATAGCCAAAAGAGACCCATGTGGGGTGAGTAGGAAATCTTACAAACCACAGGAATGTTGTGTTTGTCGATGAAAATCTGAATCAAATGCGCAGAATTGGTAGACGCATTATCATGATGGATCTTCCAAATTTTCGCTGCTCACAGATCCGGTCGTTTGCACCACACTTCATCACGAAAGCCACGAAGGACATCCTGGTTCCGGTAGTACTCCTTTGTGATAGTATGGCCTTGTGGTGCGTACTAATGATGTACCACACCGTGGAAGTCAAGGAAAGCATGTCCACTTGTGTGCGGCCATCTTTGAGGCGCATGCACCACTCTTTTATGCGTGAGGTGTCATCGTTCCGAAACACTGTTGAATCTTACAAATGATTTTCGCTTGGGTATCGCCAAGCTTTTGGTAAAATTTGATGCAATATCGCTGCTCAAGTTTTTCTCTCATTTTACAAAAACTAAAATCTAACGACCGCTCACTACACGCTTCACTTGTTGGCCGACTGCCAGCTACTGATGCAACATTGCCAGATGGTCGACAGTCAGTTTCCCCAAGCAAGCTTTCAAATTTCCCCAAAGCAGGGGATTTTTCCCCCAAAAAATCCCCAACTCAATTTCTACTAAAAAAGTAAAATTTTTCAATTTTTTTTTTTTTATTATTTAATAGATTTAAGCCTAAGTTTCCCCCCAATTGACGCTCATTTAAAAAAAAAAAAATCCCCAAATACAAAAATAACTTTTATATACATACTACGTTATCGGTAAATTTTAAATATCAGTAAAGTACTTTAGTGATGAGGATGTCCGCAAGATGTACTTTCATCCTCAGGATATTCTGAGGATGTCCTGAGGAGAAAGGGTACCTTTAAAAACCCGTACATACCAAAAAAAAAAAAAAAAAAACTGTCAAAAGTCCCTGGTGTAGGGACAAAACTAACTTTCATTTGGCATTTAGTGTCCATTCCTTAGTGGCATGTAGGAATCCTTTTTTTTCTCAGAGGCGTATAGCCTCTGAGAAAAAAAATCGTCCACATTCATTATGGAAAATAATTTTAATTTAATAAATAATTTTACTGCGTGAATTTATATAAGATAATATATAGAATAAAGTATTATGATAGCTATAATATGATACTATTTTTTTTAACTAAATGACAGAGACTAGATTTGGAAAAAAAAAAAAGAATATCTACATTTTTTTTTCTCCGACACAAAAAGATAGTGTACGGCAGAAAATCGGAATAGAACAGCAGATAATTTTGATAAAATACAAATTTCAATTTCAAGTGTTAATGCCTTTAAAATATACCCGTGTCAAACAAAAGCTATGATTAAGCCTTTGTCCAGTTTAATTATTTTCGCTCTTATATAATTAATGTTAGAAAATGAAATTATTATCATGGTAGAAGATTAAGAAAATTCCTTTATGCGCTAAGTGTCTTGTTTGAATAAATTCATCAAAATATGAATAAATCTTTGTTCATTCAGAATAACTTGCATATATTAAACTTGAAATGTTTGTACTTTGAATTTTGTGTATAGAATATTGTAAAACGTAAATGTAGTTTTAGAAGATATCACGCCAAAAAATTGTAACAACTATAAGAAATAAAAAGTGTTAAAAAAAAAAAAAAAAGTAGGGAATCCTGAACGCTACTTCGTAGTTTAAATTGTAAATAATAATACTAATTTGAAAAAAAAAAAAAAATTATCTTAAAGTTAGAATTTGTTCACTTATTTATGTTTCATAGTAGAATTTGCGATTGTATATAAAAATATATGTTAAACCCAATGAATTATTTATTTATTTTTTTGTTTATTATTATTTTTTTTAAACTGGCGTGTTCTATGACAAACACTTCTATAAAACATATTTTAATATCTTTAAGTTTTTTGGGTTTATATATATATATATATATATATATATATATATATATAAGCATATTGAAAAAATAAACTGTCAGATTGCAGTTTAAGTTTTTTTGTGTAAAATTGCAAAAAAATATATCAATAATATCTCTCTATATAAATGTTTAAGAGATTTCCTTGCACTCTGTTTGTCTGTACGTTGACGCAAGTTGCCAAAAAAATTTCATACTTTAGTTAATTTTAAAAAATCTAATTGTCCGGTCGATAAGCTGATTAATCCGACGGATTCAGAAAAATCGCCTCTTTCATTTGGTACCTTATTTGTAACGAAATTTTGCTAAAATTTTTTTAAAATTAATTAAAATATGAAAATAATAACCTGGTAAAAGCATTTACAATGGACATTTAAATTTTTAATTGTCGCCAAAAAAAAAAAAAAGAGTTACTTTATTTTTTTATTATTTTTTTATTAAGCATAAAATGAAATATGCTTTCACGCGAAAAAAAAAAAAAAAAAAAAAAAAAAAATATATATATATATATATATATATATATGTATTAAATATTAAATTTCCTCATGGATATGGAAACATAACGTCAGTGTGATTTTAAAATATAATAATAATAATTTTAAATTTTAAAACTAACGAAGATATAAATAAAGTGCGAAAATTTCGCACGGGCTGGCTAGTATCAATGTAAATTATTTTCCATATTATTTTCAAAGTTCTAAATGTAATTTTTTCTTATTATCATTATTATTGTTGTTGTTTTATATTATTGATTTATTATTTCATATGCTTATTTATTAAAAAAAAATAAATGCAAGCATCTTCAAATATACTAAAATTGGAATGCATCTTCGTATAGAAAACATGTAAATTTAATTTATTCTACTGAATCTTCAAAAAGAATTTTTAAACTGGGACTTTTGAACTTGCATACGTTTGTTTATTATTGAACTCCAAATAAAACCTTTTAAAACCTTTTACTATTTTCTGAGAAAGTTTTGAAATTTATTTTTATACTCAGAAGTAATTACTTTAAGTGAATCAAACTCTATTTAAAAATTTGAAAAATCTTGAACATAAAACAGATTTCTATGCTATTTTAAATAAGACATCAATAGTTATTTGATGCGATATGAACTATTTGTTGTTGTTGAATTTTAATGAAGCCTCAATAATTTCATTATTGTTTGATAATACGGTCGATTAATGTTTATTGTATCGAATTTAGAATTAAAATTGGAGATTTTTAAGGAAATCAAACATAATTATACGCATCATTAAAATCCAATTACACTGCTCGGCATGAAAATTGCCTCTGACACCATTTCAGCAAATTCTTATGTAAAATGACCTCCTGAATCCGAATAGGACGCCCATTTTGCCCTATCACCCACCGTTATTTAGGAATGACCCCCTATTTTTATCATTTTTCGCTGATTTTATGGCTATAAATTTGATTTTTAGGAAGGGGGAGGATTATTTTAACCGTTAAATGTATTCTGAGAGGCTACAGAGTTGGAAAATTCTAAAACATGGACATTAATGACAAGGGAAGAATTTTGGGAGGGATTTTCCACTGAAATTATGCATTACATATCTTATAATTTTTTAATCTGTTATTAATGTTATTTTTTAAACTTTATATTTTTTTGTTAGTAGGTGTTACGTTAATTATTTTTCATTCTTCAAATTAAATTCATGGTCATAAAATTATCGAACAGGGAAAGAAATTGAGGGAGGGGGTGCTGTATGTAGAAAACGGTGGGTGACTGAGCAAAATGGGAGTCCTATGCGGATTCAGGAGGTCATTTTACATCAGAATCAGCAAGAATAGCATCAGATCTCGAATTTTTTTTTTTTTTTTTTTTTTTTTCAGAACAGTGGTATTGCTGACAGTTTTTTTTATTTTTTATTTTTTGGAGATTAAAAATGTGTATGCGTATGTGTGTTTTGAAATCGATAAAATAAAAAATTAAACGTACTTAGAAAACGTTTAAAATGCTTTTTTTTTCAGTGGGGAGAAAAACATAGTTTAGGTGGTGTGTTGGTGTTAGGACTAAGGCTAATTGACTTCATTAAGGGTCCTGGGTCTGAGAAGAATGCCTTTCTTGTGGGTCTTTCTAAGGTGTTCTAGCCCGTATTTACGCATGTTTCGAAGGAAAACACGGAAAATTCCGAACGGATAGGCCGATGAGCGCGACCTGGGATCTAACTCGGCAATTCCCGTCTACCAGCTTGGAGGCAAGAATCTTTCGGCCGCTGCAGGGCCAGCATAGTTCAGGAATCATACTTCTAACTATTAAGTAGTTATAACTATTTCATGAAATCCTCTGACATTTTATCTGTATTCTTCATTAAAGACAAAAAAATTAAATCTAATATATTGAGGCCATTATAAAAATTTCTTTCGCGTAATGCATGTTATTTATTAAAGTTATTAGTTATTAAAATAATTTTCCAATGATGGATACACACGAATTTCATCTCAGAGATGTAAAACAGTAAAAATTAAAAAAAGTCAAATTTGTTCCCTACAAACAACATTTAATGCGATGCATTTTTTTCAAATATTTTCTTTTTATGAAATAAAAATGATAATTTTGTTTCAAATTCTTACTGATATACATGGCTCGAAATCTCATTTTAAAGTTACTGATGAGCTTTTTGCAAAAATACTTATATTGAAATTTTTTACACCGAAAGATGTGTGTGTGTGTGTGTGGGGGGGGGGGGTCCTATTCATATAAAACATTTTTCCTGCTTCACTAGTAATATTATATACATTTTTTTCTCATTTCATGAAGATTCTTTTAAAGTAATTTTCATTGTGCATATTCATGTGGAATTTCAGACTGTATTAACATTTTAAATGATATATATATATATATATTCATAAAAAAAAGAAAAAGAAAGAAACGGTAACACTACCTTTTAGGCGATTTGCACAAAAAGTTGTTAGACACTGACTTATGTCATGCGGAAACTACATATGAATGTATATGAAATTCTGTGCTAGAGCTACCAGATAGACAGACATATATTTTATAAAAATGATCAATTTTGTGAACCCCTCAAAAAGTCTACATTTATAAAAAAAACCAGAAGTTGGAAATTTTCATACAACAAATATTCTCTCCTCTTGAATATAAGATATACATATAACTAACTGGAAATGAAATTAAAAATCTGACACGTGCAGCTGATATTAGTCAAGTAAACAATGGGACTTATTTTCCGCAAATACAGAGAAGTATTTAATAATTAGTAAGTCATGGCAAAATTTCACTGCGTTCGTCTGAGTATACTAGTGCGTGCCTGCGTATGCGTGAGTGCATGCACATACGTTTGTATTTGCTTGTGTGAGTGTGGTAAGTAAAATCGAAAACCATTTACAGATTTTCGAGACCACAATGTATATTTCTTTTCAAACTAACAGGTGTGGCAGTGAAACAGGCGATTTTGAAACCCTGAAAATAATAAGTTACGTTAGAAATCAGAAAACGAGAGTGGTGCCATCTGGACAGTAAACATTTGCCATTGACCCTGAAATCGGTGTTCAGTTGAGATGGCGTCATGGAACGGTGAACAACGCGCTTTTGTTGTGAAGGCGTTTTACAAAAACAGCGACAGTTACGTGGCCGCGCAGCGTGTATTTCGTGCTAATTACAATCTCCCACGCCATGCCCCAGTTTCTTCGGCGCATGTTATCAAATTGTGGGTACAGAACTTTGAGGGAACGGGTAATGTGATGAGAAAAAGGGGTGGAAGTGCGAAACGCGTGTGCATACCAGAGAACGTTGTGATTTCAAGTGATGGACATTTTGTGTCGTGACATGTCTGTACAAGATGTGCAAGTTATTCAGAAACAACATTCCTCACAAATTGCAAGCATTGTAAATTCATGTTGTAATTTTTTTATATCGCTGTGAATAAATTTGTATCGCTGGTGGTGGTTTCAAAATCGCCCATTTCACTGCCGCACCTGTTAGTATGTTGTTGCCACCGCAAATATTCTTCTGTATTTCCCTATACAAATTCATGAAAACAAAATATTTATTAAAGTCATTTTTCATCATGAATATAGACGATTTACATCTCAGAGAAGCATAACAGTAATTGTCCAAAGAAAGTCAATTTTTGACAACATCAAAAAAAAAAAAAAAAAAAAAAAATCGATAACTTTGTTTTAAATTATCACAGATCTGCGGTTCAGCCATTCGTGGTAATATTTTTATTTTCAAAGTCGCGGTACTTGCAAGGGAGCATTAATCGGGGGGGGGGGGGGGCGAACTGATGGCCATTTGTGAAACAGCATCCAATGAGTGGCCATTACTATCCCTAATAGGGACAACACAGTCATGCCTAATAGGAGATTCGAACCTGGACCCTATAACGTGGAAATAAGGGACAATAACCATCATACCGTATGGGTGGCTCCATTCGTTGTAATATGGATGAGTTTCTTTGAAAGGTACCCATTTTAAAAATTTACACTCAAAAGGGATTGGAGGAAACGATTTTCCTACGTGAACAATTCTTTTTCCTAGTTCACTACTACCATTATCTATAAGACAGGTCGACGGATAATTTTTCTTTTCTTCAAAGCGATGTATTTTTCTGGGGTATTTTTGAATGTTGATTAAGGAAAATCTATTAAAAAATTTCCATAACGTACAGTTTTCACAAAAAAAAAAAAAAAAAAAAAAAAAAAAAAAAAAGGATTGTTTAAGCTGAACACTCTAATTTTTCAACTCCCATTTAAATTATTTCCTGGAAATTCTGGGTGATGTGAGTGAAGAATAAGGAAACGTATTTCATCAAGACATGAAAGATATGTAGAGGGGATATCAAGTTCAATGGACTGTTTACATGTTACCAGATTATCGTTGGATGCTGCATGTAGAATCCCCTTCCTCCAGAACGTCCTAGCCTTGCACAAGGTAAAGGAAACAAATGCCTCGATAAGTATGGTGATTATGTAGAGAAGTAATATCCACCTGTGCCTTCATATATTGTGTATATTTTTTCCCCTGTATAAACGTTTACTGTGAATGGTCTTGTTACCTTACTTTTTGAAACCCTCTCATAAAATTATTATATAAGTCCTTCCGGCTCAGTCAAAGTAAATTCATTTCTTTCTTCTCAACAACTGGCTGCCATTATTATTAAACAATATGGCTTTTGTTTGGACAAGTCATCAATAGGATAACTTTTATTGTTCAGTGTACCTTTATGCACTTTCATACAGGCTAAAAATGCTAAATATGTTTAGTTTTATGGAATTAGAGCGTCACTTTCTTCTTCATAACTATAATTTTTTTTCAGAAATCAAAAGTGCACACTCAGGCAAGTGTGGTTAAAATTTGTGGATGTGACTCAGTCACAGTATTTTTTGCATAGGAATTGTCTAAGCACCTTGTATTTAATTTGAATCACCCGATATATCCTATGTATTTGTAGATCACATTTTACTGTCTTGTATAAATTTGACATAAAAATGTGGACAATACTGTTAATAACACCACTAGATTTTACTATAAATGCGTATCGCATCAGAATTTTAAATTAATAAAATATGTTGAATTTGTAATTTGTGAGCTTAAGTTATAATTGCAGTAAAATACACAGAAAAACTGATGTCGGGGTATGATAAATAAAAACTTTGTAATCAAACATTATAAACTGCACAAACGAACTCATTGCAATTTGTATTTGCTTAAAAAGCTTACATAAGATATATTTTATTAAATGCAATTTCTCTTTTCTTCAAATAAAAGGGTAGTCATGAAAAATAAAATATAATATACTATAAAAATTTCAGTGGCGTTTTGCATGCATAGTTTGTGACATTTTAGTGTAGTAATTCCAATTGTAAATGTGAAACAAGACGAAATATGTATAGTTAGAGTAAATAAATTCAATTAAGTGTTACATGGGTTTCGAAAGCTATAACAATGCATACTTCATCTCTTTTTTTTAATGCTATAAATAAAGTGTTTAATTCAAAACATTGTGCACATAAAACAGCCATTTTCAAACAATATTTTATAAAAATTTCATTTTTTTTTTTTTTTTTTTTTTTTTTTTAATAATTTAGCTGATGGTTCCTGTTTCCGCAGACCCTTCAAAAAACTGATGAACACGATTTCTCAGAAGCTAATTCACCGATTTTATTGAATTTTTGCACAATTCTTCAAGACAGAATTGAATTTTTATTTATTTTATTTATTTACTTATTTATCTATTTTTCGTTTACAACTAATTTTACAAGACTACACCTGGGGTAAAAAGTACCAAAAATTATACTGGTTTTGCATAGAATTCTTGTAAAAATTCAAAATTCATATTTTTTTAAAATTCTTCGTTCAAGCATTAGTCAATTCTATTATGAAGAAGCGCGCAAAATTTCAGCAAAATCGGTCCATTAGCTTTAGAGAAATCGTGTCCGCTGCTTTTCTGACGGGTCTCTGGAAAAAAGGAACCGCGCACCGAATTTTCCAAAATCTTTAATGAAAATTTTAAACTGTTTGTGCTAATAGAGCAGCAACTTTCAAACAATATTTTATAAAAATTTCGTAACTTTTTTTTTTATAATTCAGCTGATGGTTCCTGTTTCTGGAGACCCTTTATAAAACATGGACACGATTTCTTAAAAAATAATTGACCGATTTTATTGAATTTTTGCATACTTCTTCAAGATAAAATTAGCGAGTACTTGAACGAATAATGTTTATTTATTTATTATTATTATTATTTTATTTTTCGTTTACAACTAATTTCACAAGGCTACACCTGGGGTAAAATGTATCAAAAATTTTACTGGTTTTAAATACAACTCTTCCAAAAATTCAAAATTCAAATATTTTAAATTTCTTCGTTCAAGCATTAGTCAATTCTATTATGAAGAAGCACGCAAAATTTCAGTAAAATCGGTCCATTAGCTTTATAGAAATCATGTTCACTGCTTTTCTGGCGGGTCTCTGGAAAAAAGGAACCACGCACTGAATTTTCCAAAATTTTAAACTTTGTGCATGTAGAACAGCAACTTTCAAACAATATTTTATAAAAATTTCGTAACTTTTTTTTATAATTCAGCTGATGGTTCCTGTTTCCGGAGACCTTTCAAAAAACTGATGGACACGATTTCTCAAAAGCTAATTCACCGATTTTATTGAAACTTTGCACACTTCTTCAAGATAGAATTAACTAGTGCTTGAACGAAGAATTTTTTTTTTTTTTCGTTTACAACTAATTTTACCTGAGGTAAAATGTACTGAAAATTTTACTGCTTTTGCATACAACTCTTCCAAAAATTCAAAATTCAAATTTATTAAAATTCTTCGTTCAAGCATTGGTCAATTCTATTATGAAGAAGCGCGCAAAATTTCAGTAAAAATCGGTCCATTAGCTTTAGATAAATAGTGTCCACTGCTTTTCTGACGGGTCTCTGGAAAAAAGGAACCACGCACTGATATTTCCAAAATTTTTAATGAAAATTTTAAACTTCGTGCATATAAAACAACAACTTTCAAACTATATTTTATAAAAATTTCGTAACTTTTTTTTATTATTCAGCTGATGGTTCCTGTTTCCGGAGACACTTCAAAAAATTGATGGACACGATTTCTCAAAAGCTAATTCACCGTTTTTATTGAATTTTTGCACACTCCTTCAAGATAGAATCGACTAGTACTTGAACGAATGATTTTTTTTTTTTCGTTTACAAGGGTACACCTGGAGTAAAATGTATCGAAAATTTTACTGGTTTTGCACACAACTCTTCCAAAATTTCAACATTCAAATTTTTTTAAATTCTTCGTTCAAGCATTGGTCAATTCTATTATGAAGGAAAAATTTCAGTAAAATCGGCCCATTAGCTTTGGAGAAATCGTGTCCACTGCTTTTCTGACGGGTCTCTGGAATAAAGGAACCACGCACGGAATTTTCCAAAATTTTTAATGAAAATTTTAAACTTTGTGCATATAAAACAGTAACTTTCAAACAATATTTTATAAAAATTTCGTAACCCATTTTTTTTTTTAATTCAGCTGACGGTTCCTGTTTCTGAAGACCCTTCAAAAAACTGATGGACACGATTTCTCAAAATCTAATTTGCATACTTTTTCAAGATAGAATTAACTAGTGCTTGAACGAATAATTTTTTTTTGTTTACAACTAATTTTACAAGACTACACCTGGGGTAAAATGTATCGAAAGTTTTACTAGTTTTGCATACAACTTTTCCAAAATTTCAAAATTCAAATTTTTTAAAAATTTCTTCGTTCAAGCATTAGTCAATTCTATTATGAAGAAAATATTTCAGTAAAATCGGTCCAGTAGCTTTAGAGAAATAGTGTCCTCTGCTTTTCTGACGGGTCTCTGGAATAAAGGAACCACGCACTGAATTTTCCAAAATTTTTAATGAAGATTTTAAAAATTGTGCATATAAAACAGGACTTTCAAACAATATTTTATAAGAATTTCGTAACTTTTTTTTTTTTTTTTTTTTTTTTGTAATTCAGCTGATGGTTCCTGTTTCTGGAAACCCTTCAAAAAATTGATGGACACGATTTCTCAAAAACTAATTCACCGATTTTTTTGACTTTTTGCATACTTCTTCAAGATAGAATTGACTAGTTCTTGAACGAATACATATATTCGTTTACAACTAATTTTACAAGGCTACACCTGGGGTAAAATGTATCAAACATTTTACTAGTTTTGCATACAAATCTTCCAAAAATTCAAAATTGAAATTTTTTTAAATTCTTCGTTCAACCATTAGCCAATTCTATTATGAAGAAGCGCGCAACATTTCAGTAAAATCGGTTCAGTAGCTTTAGAGAAATCGTGTCCACTGCTTTTCCGATGGGTCTCTGGAATAAAGTAACCACGCACTGAATTTCCCAAAATGTTTTATGAAAATTTTAAACTTTGTGTATTGTGTATTTGTGTATTTGTGTATTGTGTAAACAGCAACTTTCAAACAATATTTTATAAAAATTTCATTTTTTTTTTTTTTTTTTTTTTTTTTTTTTGAAATTCAGCGGATGGTTCCTTTTTCCGGAGATCCTTCGAAAAACTGATGGACACGATTTCTCAAAAGCTAAATTCACCGATTTTATTGAATTTTTGTACACTTCTTCAAGATAGAATTGACTAGTGCTTGAACGATCGATTTTTTATTTTTATTTTTCGTTCACAACTAATTTTACAAAGCTACACCTGGGATAAAATGTACCAGAACTTTTATTGGTTTTGCATTCAACTCTTCCAAAAATTCAAAATTAATTTTTTTTTAAATTCTTCGTTCAAGTATTAGTCAATTCTATTATGAAGAAGCGCGCAAAATTTCAATAAAATCGGTCCATTAGCTTTTGAGAAATCGTGTCCACTGCTTTTCAGACGGGTCTCTGGAAAAAAGGAACCACGCACTGAATTTTCCAAAATTTTTAATACAAATTTTATAAAATATTGTTTAAATGTCGGTCTTTCATATGTTGAAAATTTTTAATATATATATATATATTTATTTATTTATTTATTTACTGTACTAAAAATAATAGAGAAAATATAATTTTTTTTAAACCTTTAAATCTCATGTAACCTTTTAAAAGAAGCAATACAATTTACAAACATTCTTCAATCAGTATGGTGTTAGAAATGTCATGCCCTTTTTTAAGTGAAAATTTAGGGAGAAATACACCTATCACATTACAATGCAAATATTTAAGGAAATGTTTCTTGATACGAAGGATGGATAAATGTAAGCTAATCCTCAACCATTTCAAACAGAAATATTGAAAAACGAGTTAGGTTATATTTTTATTTGCTGGAATTTAAAACATACATTTTTTCCTTTTTTTAAAGAAAATTTTATGCTTTACAAATGAAATTCAAAACAAATTTTTATGGCTAGAAGCGTTTGCTTTAAGTAAATAATGTCTGTATTTAGTGAATCAAAATAACCGGAAAAGAAATAGGAAATGTTTGTTTATCCCAACAAAATATCAATATTTACTTGATTTTATAAGAATTTATTTCCAGTACCAATGTTTAGTAAAACTTATTTCTTAAATTTTCTGACGAAATGTTTGTTGAGTATATACTTTAAAGAAATAAAGATTTAAGCACAAAATATCTTCTAAAGAGAAAGATGTATGCAAATATTCAAAATCATACTACAGCATATAGAATACTTTTTTAAAGAGTTATTGATTAAATGTTTAATTTTTGTTTACATTTTATATTTTATAGGAATTATTAAACATTTTTCGGTAACAAAAGCAATAGTGAAGATTATTAATAATCGAATGAATGGATAAAATTCTAATTAGTATCTTATTAAGCACATATTATTACACTTGTTGATTCAGAATTAGTTAGCGATTTTTGCTTGTTAATGCATTTTATTTTTGAACTGTTAACACTATTCATTAAATAAAAATTTTTAAAATGTGGAGGAATGTTAAATAAAAATAAAATAAAAATATTATATTTTATAATATTACTACTTATATATATATATATATATATATATATATATATATATATATATATATATGCAATCTCATAGAAAATTACTAATATATGAACAAATGAAAAAAGATCATTAAAGACAAAATTAATATCAAAGTGAAAAAATTAGAATTAGCCGAAATCAAATGCTGATTTTATAACGTCATCAGAGATCTTATACAAACTGATTATAAGAATTGTGCATTAAAATTATGGTTCTCTGTAAAATTAAGTGCAAGTTGCTTATGATTCAATGGAAAAAAAGAAAAATAAATACAATCCAATTAAGTGCAAGGAACAAATTAGTACAGTTTACAGTTAAAATTCTATTCTACTAACGCTAGAAAATGTACACATGCACTGAGAAAAAATATATACCGCCTTCATCTAAAATGAATAAGTGGCCTTATTAATTTTAGAATAAATTGAATTAGAATAAATTGAAAATTAAATCCCTTAACTAGAAATATAGATTTTCGAGCTATGCGCATAAGACACGCCAATAAACTGAATAGACAAAATGATTGAGAATTTCTAGTCTACACATTTCTAGATGGTGAAACAATATTCCGAATATTCTGAATCATTTGTATGGCGAGAAATTCTCGCTTTATCTAGAATTGATCATAAACTTAGATTATATTTGCTGAAACCCACCTCTTGTGTTCGCTTTTATTTGGAGATATTTTCAAATAGGTTTGACCTCGATAGTATAGACAAACTCTCTAGAATTCTAAAAGGGGTTTCTAGAATTTGCTTTCAAAGGAGACTAGAATTTATAAGGATGGCATGGAACTATTTTTTCTAGAGCCACAATTTAGATTCTAGGCGTCAGTTACAGAAATTTTTCTCAGTGTGATAGGTATATATATCTATTATTTTATCTATATCTCTTTCACATTTATAATTTTTTTTTGTTGTTGTTTTATTTATTGCATTATTTTTAATAATTTATTTTTACATCTTCTTACATGATTCTGAAATTCCAATTGTTTTCTAAATATTGAGTGTTAAATATTTAAGTTTCTGTTTTATAGAAATATGTGATTGTAATAAATTCATAACTTGTGCACCTCAATACTAGAAGAATAATTTTCAGAATAGCACCAACTAAAATAAAAGCATCTGTTAGAATACAAAAATATGATAATTTGGTGATTTCAAATTTTCGAATTATTACTAGAATAAATGTCAAAATAAGCTTTTATTGGAATACCAGAGTGTTGCCATTGAAGGGTTTCTAAAATTTGAATTACTACTGTATTAGACGTTAAAACGTCCACTACAGGATAATAAATTGATACGTTTCACTCAGAGGATAACATTATAAGGAATGCCTGATGCCTTTTGGAACATCAGAATATGTATCTGGAGGATTCCAAATATTCGACTTATTATTAGATTAGATATCAAACATTTTCCTAAAGGATATCGAAATCTTAAATTTAAGAGGATACCTTAATAATAGTATCTTCTGTTGGAATACCAGTATAGACAAAACTAAATGCAAAACTGGTGTTCAAACGATAAATAGAGTCTTGCTTTTGCCTCCAAGGCAGTAGCACGTATTTTTTGCACCTGATGAAGGAAGGCTACGTCCTTTCGAAACCGGTTGTGCTGGCTTAAAATTTATGGTGTGTGAAGAAGTCTTATTGTCTATTTACCAGTATAGACATCTGGATGATTTCGAATTTTTGAATTATTACTGAATTATGTGTCAAAATTTTCCTTAAAATATGTATACTAAAAATATTAGTTTCAGAGGATAACATAATAAGGGGAGCCTCCACTGGAAAACCTGAATGTATATCTAAAAGATTTCAAAATTTCCAATTATTGCTGCAGTAGATGGAAAAATTTTCTCTTTAAAATAACAATGAATATCTTTTTAATGTAAAATACCTGCAATTACACTGTAAATAGAAGCGTCTTAAATTCAGACAGAAGTGTGTCTGAAATGTCAATTTAGACACATAAATGTCTGAAACACTTACGCATGCAAAATTTCAGACGCATGTGCTGTCTTAAATTAAGACACGTAAGTGTCTTTTTTATAAATGAGCTCAGATAAGTGTCTGAATAAGGTCGATATGTCTGAAATTAAGACATATAACATTTTCAGACACATAAAATTTCAGACATTTTACAATTATGTATTAAGCTTTACTTCTTATGAACAGTTTTATTGCAAAGACATAAAACTTCAATTTATTTTACGGATACTAGAATATATTTCGTTATACAAGCAGTGTACAGCGTGAGCACCGATGGCTGGATTGGGAAGACACTCGACTTTGAATCCATAGGTTGCCTGTTCGATTCCCGCCGGGGACAACGGGGACTATTATTGTAAAAATTATTATATATATATATTCTATGCTCTAGGAGATTCTAAAATCTATTTCTCACAGGTAAACAGTATAAAACGCATCTTTTTATTTATGAAAAATATTCACTTCAGACAGGATCAAAGATGGCGGAATTTCAGACGTTTCGAGTGTGAAACGATGTGCGTTTTAAGACACTTTTTAACATCTTAAAATTAAACACCCGTTTCAGACACAATTTTGTCTGAATTTCAGACACTTGTATTCACAGTGTAGTACTAAAATCTATAAGTAATAAAAATATAATACAACGACATTACAGCTAAAATTGCTGCATTGTCCAGTACGGTGCGTAATCTCCGTAACTCGAGGTCTTAATCTTCGAAGACCGACTAACTTGGGGATTCTGTGGGAGAAGGACTAATGCATTACGATGTTTCCAAGCAGCTCCTCATTTTCGGTAAATAAATAAGGAAATAAACAAGCAAACAAACAAAGAAACAAATAAATAAATAATAATAAAACAAATTAAAAATTCACTCACCGGCAAAACCTCTTTATAACGAAATTCACAAGTTGTTAAAATTTTTCACGCACGAGACGCCCGTAATCCGCTAATAGGTTGTGGATGGCACCCTTACCGTGATGGCATCTAAAGGATCTAAAATTCATACATATATATGTATATATCTATATATTTAGGAAAATATAAGAAAAGGAAAGGGATTTAGGAAAGGAAAAAAAAAAACAATGTTCAGTTAAAATTGCTTTAATTAAAGCAAATTTCAATTGCATAGATTTTGCTATTTCCATATGCTTAAAATAAGCGTATGTCATAGAATTTCATTGTGATAAATATCTAAAAAATAACAGTCGGTTCTTAATAATATATGTGTTTAAAAAAAAAAAAAAAAAAAAGCAGATGATTTTCATTTTTTGGGTGGGAAATTTTATTAATTATTCATTTGATGTCGATAAATAATAAGTTTATTAGGAATATCAATAAAAAAAATAATACGTAACAAAAATAATATATCAATAAAATAATAACGCATAAATATTTGAACTCTTTTAGCAATTCCGTTAATAGTGAAAGCTGGAATCGGAATTTTATAAGTAAATATTTTAAATTTAAAAAATAAATAGATAAATAAATAAAAATATTCAATAACATTTTTTGATGAAAAAAAAAAATAAATAAATAAATAAAATAGCACAAGTTCATCAGATGATAAAATTAAACACAAGTTTCCAATATTTACTTTATGTTTTTGCCTATATGAAGGATTTTATTTAATTATTTCAATTCAAAACAAATTTTTGCGTGTTTTAAAAAATCAGGTTTTTTTATAAGTCTTTTAACACTAATTAGGGGTTTTAATTATAGGTTAAAGGGTTTAATACTCATCTTTTAACACTTTTTTTTTTTTTTTTTTTTTTTTTTGCGTACTTTAGTACTATCAGGTTATAACATATGAAATGTCCGATTTTCATGGTCTGCTTAACCCTTTGCGGGGCAAGACGATGCGGACCCTTTAAAATATACTGCCACCGGAATTCATGAACAAAATTAAACTAAAAGAAATTTTTAATTTTAAGGTTAAAAAAACCGGCCTTTTCTGATATGTTATAAACGTAAATTTTTGTTAAAAAGTTTCCGGGATGAATTTTTGCAGCTGGATCTTAAATTTTGCGTCCTCGCAGCGAGGACGCCGCGCGTTAAGGGGTTAAAGAAAGAATATATTTTTACCGAACAAACTTTATTAATCAAAATAAGAACCATTAGCTCTAATACACTTTCTCCAACAAGAAACAAGTTTTTTTATGCCGGTATCATAAAATGTAGTCGTCCTGGAGGCAACAAATTCATTGAATGCCGTTTCAGCATCCTTTGGATATCTGAAGCATTTCTCCTGCAGGAAGTTATCGAGATGTTTGAAAAAGTGAAAATAGGTAGATGAGAGGTCAGGTGAATATAGTGGATGTCTAAAACTTCATAGTTTAACATGTGCAGCTTCTGACGAGTGATCATTAAAACATGCAGACTAGCGTTATCATGGGGAAGAATAGGGCCCTTTCTATTGACCAATCCTGGCTGTTTACGTGTAAGTTTCTGGTGCATTTCATCGATTTCTCTACAATATTTCTCCGTTGTGATGGTTTCGCCTGGTTTTAGATAGCTACGGTGAATTAAACTAGATGAGGACCACCAAACAGTCACTATAACCTTCTTTTGATGGAGTTTCGGCTTTGGGAAGTGCTGTGGAGCCTTGTCAGCATCTAGCCACTGCGCTGAACGTTTACGATTGTCGTACAGAATCCAGTTTTCATCACAAGTTACAATTCGATTGAGAAAAGGATCATTTTGGTCGCGAAGAAGATGGGCAGACGAGATTTCAAAACGTTTGCGTTTCTGATTCTCATTCAATTCATGAGGAACCCATTTATCCCTTTTTTTAACTTTGCCAATCAATTTTAGATGACATGAAATGGTTGTAGGAGATACACCTAGTTCTTCTGCATAATCTCTAACAGTATTGCCTGGATTTTTTTTAACTATTGCTCATAAAGCTTCATTGTTCGTAGCAGTCTCTGGTCTGCCCCGGTCTTCGTTTGTGAGACTCTCCAGTTTCGAACTTTGCATACCAACGTCGAATGGTGCGTTCATTTACAGAATCGTTTCCAAATACAGCATTAATGTTTCGGGCAGTTGCTGCAGCATTATGCTTACTTTTCCACTCATACAAAAATAACACTCTAAAATCTCTAGAATTCATCTTACGATTAAAGCTATAAACTTACCACCAAATCACAATATTTTCATTTGAAACACATCAGATGAAAAAGTCAAGGTTTTAGCTTTAAAATGATACATAATTAACGACTGTATCAAAAAAGTTTATAAGGAACCAAATCTCAAAAAATTTACTGGTGAGAATAGGACATTTCATATGTTACAACCTGATAAATAAAAGTTGCTTTTTTATTCCCATTGTCATTGTTCAATCTGTTATTAGACCCGTGAGTGGGTTTATAAAATAAAACTAAAACTCCAAAGAATTTGTTATGTCAGATCTGAAGGAGAGTATAATAAGAATTGACTTGTGATTAATGATAGCATGCTAGGAATAGGAATACTCTCGTTGAGATCAGAGTGAGTATTTCTACTGAGTAATTTTTCTGATGAGAAAAAAAAGGATAATATCTTTTTACTTGAAACACTTGTCTAAAACAATACCATCATTTATGCATTTTCACCAGTTTCACATCATTTAAATATATTAATAAAAAAATCTAAAATAATAATAATAATAATAATAATAATAATGAAACAAAGATTTACTGAAAACAAAAAAATTATATGCATAAATTTTTCTGCTTTTGTAACTGAGAAGTTTTCAATTTTATTGTTCTTGGTGTCACAAACTGCCCGCCATAATAGTCGACGGTATTTCTAAGTGCCTAGAGGCAATATATATGTAATATATATATATATATATATATTAAATAATAATAATAGTAATAAATGTTAGGCATTGTATATCATTGTATATCAATTGTATATCAAAACTGACTAGTTCTTGAGGCTAGTACTATCTATCTATCTATTTCTTTCTCCTCCTGTCTCTCTCTCTCTCTCTCTCTCTCTCTCTATATATATATATATATATAATATTCGCGTCAGCCAAATGTAGCCAAAAGAACAGATATGAGCGACAGATTTGTCTCCTAAAACATTTATACACAGCTTCTTTTCTTCTTCAATCCCCTATTTTTACAATAAAAAACGAAACAAATATATTTTCATGCTTACAAAAATAAAAAGAAAAAAGAAAAGAAAAGTTAACTCCTTTTATAAACTAATATCCACGCATTTAACAAGGTTCTAAGTCTTTTTGTTGTTTGTTTTTTAATCATTTTTAATACATAAATAGTCGAATTTAATTTTTTTTTTTAAATCTGTGCTTAGGTTAACTTTAAATTTACCATGCAGGATTGTTTATTTGACTGGGGTATTTTTTTCTTTTTCGCTTGATTAATTATTTAAAACAAAAATAATTGTTTGTGTAATTTTTGTAATTAGAGTGCTTGGTTATTTTCTTCATCTTTCACTCTATCTCTTTTTTTTTTTTTTTTTTTTTCCTGGTCAATTTGGTGTATTTTACTTCAAATCATGAAAAACCTGTATTGAATAATTTATATATTTAAATTAATTATTTTTGTAAATATGCCGAAATTAGTAATAATAAAACAGAAACACATAGGTAATTTGTGTTTCTAATATCTTAAAACTAAAATGTTTGTTATGTTTGCATATAAAAGCATAGATTATACATGCATTGAAATATGGTATAAAGAAATGTACTCTTGTAAGATGTCTAATTACATTTTACATCTTTCTATTTTTCTATCACAATATTTTAATCACTGGCCTGAACTCTATATGTATATATATATATATATATATATATATATATATATATATATATATATATATATATATAAGATAAAATTTAAATACAGGAGGGAGTAAAACCTGTATTATTAAATAAATAGAACTAGAACAAAGTTTTTATAAACAAAGTTTTTATATAAATAAAGTTTTTGAATAAATTAATTGGGATTTATGATAAAAGACAAGATTTTAACTTTAAAGTTTGTAACTTAACAAATTGGTTCTCCTGTATTAGTCATAAAGTTTTAAAAAATATTATGTTCACCGAAATAAATAGAATTAAAATGATTTGCAATAACAATTTAGACCTTAATCTGGCTATGAAAAATTTCAAAAATATATTAACTGTTAACCGCTATCCTGTTATTTTAATCAATAAACATTTCAGTATTATTGATGACAATCCCACTTAAGGTTTGATGTTCCATTTTGGGTGACATTTAAGTGCTGGTAAGTGGCCCTACTAGCTGAAGAGGTTCTATGTTTATAAAGGGGGGTGGTTTTCAATTTTCCATTTTCTGACTATTTCAGTTTGTTCTCGTATGTATTTATATATTCTTATTTTAATTAATTTCTTGTACTTTATATTTGATGTATTATATTTCTTGAATTTTATATTTGATGTAATATATTTTGTGCTTTATTTCTGAATTTAATTGCTTCTTATGCTATGTATTAATTGAAATTCGTTTGCTGTACGGTCGTGAATCCATCTGTGAGAAGTTGGGGGCTAGAAACGTGTTTTGTGGTTAATACCAGCGTTTCGTCAGAAACTTCTCATTTTCCTTTCCCTACATGGGGGAGCTCCCCTGATGAAGGCCCTCATGTGTTTTGGGATTAAATTTTCATCTGGTTTTGATTATTTTGTTTATTTATATGTATATATATATATATATATATATATATATATATATATATATATATATATATATATATATATATATATATATATATTATAAGCATCGATCTCTAAAATAAAAATAAAAGAATGATTCATTCTCTCTTCCCGTAATATTTTTATTTAATTCAACTGATAATAAACCCTCTTACAATTTTTTAACCTTTACAGAGAATTTTCTAAATGTACTTTTATGTCCGGAAGCATCCTTCTTTCTAGAAATCATATCTCCATTTTGAAAATCAACAGAGCCTGAAGGTAATATGCAGATGGATATATTCTTAAACAAAATATCTTTTACACACAGATATTTACTTTATCTGATAAAAAACTTATACTCGATTCAAAAGCATTGAAAAGATAGATTTATTTTATTTTACTTATTTACATTTTGATATATTTGTACAATATTTACAAAAGATTAAAAGAAAAAAAAAAATCGGAATGCAAATTCAAGTTTTCTGATGAAAGGAAAAATTTGTGTAAAAGCGTATTCACAAACTCAAATTTTTTATTTAGCTTATATTTCATATTGGATAAATTTATAATACCCAAAACAAATACAGAAAGTTAGATATCAGGTTATTATGTGGAGTCTATATTATATTTTTTCATCGCAGATGAAATTATAAATTCTTCTAAAGTTTTAAAGTACAATTTTTTTTTTTTTTTTTTTTTTTTTTTTTTTTTTTTGCCTTGTATGTATCAATAAATTTCCATGATTGTTTGAATAAATAATTTTTAAGTATTTATTGCTTTTTATTTTTTTCAAATAAAATATGATTAACGAATTAAATACCACATTTTCCTAACAAATACATTCTATTATATATATATATATTATTGTATTTTATCTCAACAAGCACTCAGAAAATGACTTTTCCTTCAATTATCCACCTAATTTAAAGCTTACTCTAACTACTAATCAATCAATTAACTTTTTAGATCTCAAAATAATCATTGATGGTAATAAAATTTAAACAAATATCTATGTTAAACGGATTTTAGTTTTAAAGTAAACTTATTTACACATTTTAATTCATGTCTGCATCTTTCGGTATTTAGAAACATCATCATTAACCATTTATTTCGAATGAATCACTTATGTTCTGCGAAGTTTAAAAACAAGAATATTAATAACCTGATCACAGCCACTGCTAAAATGGGTTTTCCTAAAAAATTTTTATTTTCTATTTTATATCCTTAACCATGTCTCTGTTAGTACAAAAAAAAAAAAAAAAAAAAAAAAAAAAAAAAAGCTTTGACACTTTTGTGGAAATCAACAAAAAATTATAAAATAATAAAAGACAATAAAAAAGGTGGCGGTTGTGTGGGCAGATGTTTGATTACGGAGGTGGTGTGGTGTTGTAAGGCTGGATGGTTGGGTGGGTTTGTGAAATTAAATTTAAAAAAAAAAAGCAGAAGGCTTGTTGCATTTACTTTGTTTTTCTATGCAAACTTTCTTTTTCCACTAAAATTTCAGTTTCTTCCTTTTTGAGTTGTCAACTACATTTAAAATTCTAATCAATCGGTGAATTTCATTGTTGCTTCGTGGTTTCATTGTTATTTATCTGCTTTGAAATTTTGGTTTTTTAAATCCATTTGGTTCCTGTTCTGGTCGTGGCAGGCTGGGTGAGTGTTGCCGGCGTGAAACAAGTTTAACCCCACAGGCAAGTCACAAGTCTTGCCGCCTGCCTCCTTCCTTCCTATCTTGTGTTTCTTAGGCTATTTTTTCATTAATTTTGATAAGTTTATGGTTTTGAGTTGGGATTTTTTGTGTTACTTTATTGATTCGTTTGTTTTGCAGGCTGTTGGTTAGTGGATCTGGTTTCTTTACATTAGTGTATTTCATCCACTGATAAATTTTTTTTAAATCTTATTGGTCATTGGTGTTTCAGTGATCTTGTATCTGTTGCTTGGCTTCTACTATGCTTAATAGAACATCTTTATTATATATATACATATATATATAATTTTAGCGAATTTTTATCAAACAAATCTGAAATCTCTGATTTTTTTGTTAGTACACGATTTGAATTATTTCAAAATGTAATCTAAAATTCATAGATCATAAATCTCTTTCGCAAAAATGACACGAGAACATCTCTAATTTTAATAAATATCAATTTTTTAAATCTAAAAAGCGTTGCTGTAAAGCAGTTTTGTACTGTAAAACAATCCTTTTCTTTATTTTTCTGGAATGAGCTGGAACATACTTTGTAAGGAATTAAACGAAAGGCATTTTCAGTACAATTTATTCTATATTTTTAATCAGTATTTTAAAACCTCTTCAAAGTACAGAGAGGTTATAATTAAACATCCCCTATAAACAACATTCTACAGCGCAAACGGGGGAACGGAATGCAAAGATATCTGGTATATAGACTATACAGGAAATGCGTTCACGGAATTTCGAAAAAATAACTTTAGTTCCAAAATGTCCACCAGATGGCGCCTTTTCCGGAAAAACCTTAAATTTAACAGAATAAACGACCAAAATGGAATACGGAAACAATATTAACATTTACTGACTAGTTTCTGATCATCTTGTCATCAAACCACATTAAGTAATGGTAAGGAAAAAATAACAGTACGCTGTTTGAGGGAAAAAAAAAACAGTTCAGATTGCAGAAGGAAGAACAGATTAGAACGAAATTGCCCAAGAGGAGCAGTTGTTAATCCTGTGGTTTTACATTTTATTACTCATAATTCTTGTTCTGGATTGTTAATATTGTTTCTGTATTCCGTTTTGGTCTTTTATTAACATGCTTTTATTAGCTTCACCTTTATGTATGTTTGTATGTATGCTTGTAACCGCTCTGGGAGCAAACAAAAAATCTATACTGTAAAAAAAGACTTCCCCTACGTAAACGCTGTGGCTGTGAGGTAAAGCTCCGGGCTACGAACCTAAAGGTCTAACGTTCGAGCCCAGTCAGGGGAGATTTTTTAAAAGTGGTTTTTGTTTAATTCTAAATTATTTATTTCTCATTCCTTCATTATGTTATTTATTCAGTTACTATTACGTAATTTCTAGACTTTTTAACACGTTTTTATTTTAACATGCTTTTATTAACTTGATATGATGTAACTATTATGTAAGTAACGGAATCTTGCAATTCAATTTTCGACCACTTCTGTTCGTTCGACTGACCTGAAATTTGGCACACGACTTCATAGTCGATGACAATACTACATACAAGTGTTTACAGGCTCCTATTCTATCAGGGGCATGTTCTAGGAGCAAACAAAAAAATCTATATATATATAAAAGCCTATCGTATGTGGCACAGGCTTTGGCCGTATTTCTATAACGTCGAGTGGCAACAATTAATCAATTATTATTATTATTTTTTTATTATTAAAGATGTAAATATTATGGTGTGCCACTCACACAGTTTTTTTTTTTTTTTAATACTATAAAGATAGATATTTTGTGCCTTTTAGTTCACATTTCAATAAAAGCGTGTTCTTTAATTTTTTAAAAGTATAATTTTATTGTGTTAAATTTAGTGCTTTTTTTTTTTTTTTTTTTTTCGGAAAAGGTGCACTCTGGGGAATATTTTGGAACTATTTTTTTTTTTTTCGAAATTCCATGAGCGTATTTCGTGCACAGTCTATATACCAAATTTCGCTGCATTTCGTTCACCCGTTTGCGCTGTAAGATGCTGTTTATAGGGGAAGTTTAATTATAACCGTCCTTAACAATGACTATAGTAAGATCCCACTCAACATCTTTATATGAGATGTAAAAGAAATTATTTAAGACAGTATATATCCTTTATTATTATACATACACAACATAATTTGTACGTCAGAGGAAATAGCAATGCCAAAAGGACATTATTTACAGAAAAATAACAAAATCTTAATTAATATTTCTTCTTTCTGTTAATAACCGAAAGAATTTTTTTTTCTATCCCCCATAAACAAAATATATTTTAGAAATTTTTATTAATGAATTCATCAACCGTGAATATTTTTTTAAATCAAATTGGAGTGTAAAGGTTGATTTTTTTTTATTTATTTATTACCAACTATGCGAAAAATACTAGAGCCGGGAATCGAACCCGGGCACCTCCGCTTAACGCACAGAGGCTCTACCACTGACCTACCCTGGCTGACAACCAGCTAGGCACGTCTCGCATAATATTCGTTGGCAAAGTCACCGTGTCTGCAAACGCAGATATATCAGGTGAGACAATAATAATCGTAGCACAACTCCATAGACCACGAAATTTGAATTGAGAAATTTTTATTCATGAATTCATCAACCTTGAATATTTATTTAAATCAAATTGAAGTGTAAAAGTTGATATATATGTATATATATAATTATTATTATTATTATTATTACCAACTATGCGAAAAATACCAGTTGATTTAAATAAATAATAATAATAATAAATAATAATTTATATTATTTATTAAATAAATAATAAATAATTTATAATACAATTTGATTTAAATAAATATTCACGGTTGATGAATTCATGAATAAAGATTTCTGAATTGAAATTTCGTGGTCTATGGAGTTGTGCTACGATTATTATTGTCTCACCTGCTATATCATCTGCGTTTGCAGACTCGGTGACTTTGCCAACGAATATTATGCGAGAAGTGCCTATCTGGTTGTCAGCCAGGGTAGCTCAGTGGTAGAGCATCTGTGCGTTAAGCGATGGTGCCCGGGTTCGATTCCCGGCTCTGGTATTTTTCGAATAGTTGGTAATAAAAAAAAAAATATCAACCTTTACACTCCAATTTGATTTTTAAAAATATATTTTGTTATAAAACCAATAATTTCTCACAATGTACTATTATTTTTAAATGCTTATATTCCGAATTTCTTTAACATTGCATCGTCGACATAGTTATAACAGAATAATCAGAAAAAGGAAACACAAAAAAGATTAACAGAAGTGAATAAAGGCGCGATAATTTTACGTGAAAAGAACATTTTAAACGAAGAAGGGGAAAAAATAAAAATAAAAAATAGGTTAAAAAATTTTTAAAGAAAAGAGAATAGTAATTAGGAAAGTTAAAAAACAAGAGAGATGGAATAAACAAGGAACTGAAAAAGATGGATGATAAAAAGGAAGTTAAATTTACACACTATATCAAACGTTAAAGAAAAAAAAAAAAAAAGAATAATAATAATAATAATAATAAAAAGAAAAAAAAAAAGAAAAAAAGAAGAAGAAGAAAAAGAAGAAATATTTTTCGAATATGAAGTGATTAGTTATTGTTGTATAAAAACAAACTGAATTTTTAAATGAAAATTCTTTTAACTAAAACAGTGATAGAAGGAAAGGGTTAAAGTAAAATAAAGATAATAAAGCTACATACGTAATTTAAAATATTGTATTCTCTGAGTATATCATACGATGTTATAACGGTACGATCTCATACTGTAGTTTTTAGAAAATTCGCTTTAACTCTATTATTTGAAATAAAATCTATATAAAATTAATGCAGCAGATTATATATCTATATATATATAAATGAATTGCTGTTCGTTAGTCTCACTAAAACTCGAGAACGGCTGAACGGATTTATCTTCTATATATATATATAAATGAATTGCTGTTCGTTAGTCTCACTAAAACTCGAGAACGGCTGAACGGATTTATCTTATCTTAGTCTTGAAATGTTCGTGGAGGTCTAGGCAAGGTTTAAGAGGCGAGAAAAAATCGAATAATTTCCGGGAAAACCCTAAAAACAGCCCTTTTCTATTTCCCATACAAACGTTTTCTAGAGTCAATTTGAACTTTATTGCTATTCAATAAAGTTTAGGTGTGTTCCTAACGTCAAAGAGTCAATTTGCAATTTATTACCGCTGCATAAAGTTCAAATCCAATCATATCTATGAAAATAGTCTTCGCGTGCGCTTTGGAGGATCTAATGTCGCGTTCCGAAAATAAACAAAAGTGAATCGCGAACGCGACAAACAATGTATTTTAGCTAACTTCAGTTGTAACTGTATCAGATTATTTATTTCACACTTTTCAATTTATTATTATTTGTTTCATGCTTTTTGTCACAAATTAAGTTTCTGAACACAACCATAATATTTGACATTAGATTTGACAACCAACTAATATGTCAATCATTCTGTCGCACTTCAGAACACGGAGATCAAAAAAATAAATAAAAAAATCAGAACACGGAAAAAAGTATTACGATTGACGATATTGTGTTACGATCATGGTTACGATATTCTATGAGTGCATCCTTCTATCTTTGTGAGTGACGATTACCGCTACGTGCGCGAGAACTTTCTTTACTTTTGTGATCCTTTGTGATAGTGACATTCCAAGTAGTGTGCTCTTTTTTTGTTGATATTTTGTGATAGTGACACTTTACTGTTAAGTTACTGTTAAGTGAGCGAGAAATTTTCTCACTTCGATTAATTACGTTACGATGCCGAGGAGAAGACGACCTGACTTAGGTCGTCGCAGTCAATCAAATGTGCGAAGAGCTACCTCACGTGCTAACCGCACTGATGACCAGAGAGAGACAGATCAAGAAAATAGTCGTATTGCTATGTCAGAATTGCGTTATTTAGTGAGTGACAATGAAGTGGATAGGCTTAGAATGCAACGAGTTCGTGCACATCAAACACGATTTGATTTTTTTTCAACATCAGTTTTTCTTTCTTTTAATTAATCGTAAAATATTTATATAACCAGATATTCAAGAATCAGTTCAAAGAAGGAAAAGAAATGCAATCAGTGAGTTTATAATTTTTTCATACCAATAAACAAACACATCCCTAGGTACTACGGACATTCCTATTTTATAAATGGACCAACCCTTTTCACTCATGCGCAGATGACGCCAGAGATCATCCTTCTGCGGTTTAACAGTACTTTTCTTTCCTGCAGTAAAACAAAACTTTTTGTTGTTATTATGTACCTTATGAGGTTTTTTTTTTTTATGTTCTCCCATTAATTGTAAATGATTATAATTTGGATTTTATTAAGATTTTTTATTTTTATTTTGTAAATATCAGAAAAGATTTTTTATTTTATTTTATTATTTTATTTTATTTTATTTTATTTATTTATTTTGTGTATGGAGCAGCTTTAGTATTGGATCCCTTTGGCAAAATTTGAAATTCGGAACCGACGTAGCTCGGATGTTTCTCGCCAAGATCTTTAATTGTACAATTAAGATAGCCAATTCAGTTCATCAAGAAAATGGCTTAAAATATTTAAATTCTCCAAAGGGGTCCCATACTAAAGCTGTGCTTTTTGTATTTATTTATTTGTAATATTTTCTATTAAAGACTTCTGTGGTCACGAAATTTGGTGCGTAAATTGTTTGTTTGCGTCCGGCACTTATTGTAACTGGATTTCACGAAATTCGAAATCCCCCCTTCCTTCTCGGAGTCGGAAGGCAATAAACGGTATAACTTCAGTATAACCCAACAGCTGAATTTGGCGACTTTTCTTTGGCGCCGTTCTGAAAGATAACAATGTCGTTCTGGACTGTTTGCGATATAATATGGCAGCCTAATATGTTGTTTATTTTGGATTTATGATTTTATGTTTTATGATTTAGATTATGGTTTTATGTTTTATGATTTAGATTATGGTTTTATGTTTTATGTTTTATGATTGACATTATGATTTTATTATTTATCATACATGATTTTCAGATTTATGATTTAGCCATAATCGCCAACAAAAAAATCGCCAAATACCGTTGTGGGGTTATACTGAAGTTGTTCCCAATAAACATGTGTAAAAACATGTTTTTCCGTTTGAATTCGATTTGAATTATCTTAGAATGGCGAATTTTGGTGTGCCGATATTGATTAAGTGTACGCATTATGTACATTAGTGTGATTTTGCAAAACTTCGAACTCACCCGCTGAGGAAGGGGAAGTAAGGAGTGGGTAAGTTGTGCCGAGGACAGTGGAGACCCAGACTCCTCACTTTGCGAACGAGAAAACCTCTACCAATCACAGCGAGAAATTAGGTTATTAATAAAGATATGGGATTTTGACAACTCATTTAAGTTTAATGTCCAGCGAAGCGGGCAAAGCCTGCTAGTATATTCTAAAATTTATTAACGAGTGCATAAAGTTTTCTAAAATTACTAGTACGTTATTTCGTTGCTGGCATTTATTTATTTACAAAGGTATGTTATTTTTTTACAAATAGCAAACAAATCTTCTTTTTATAATGAAATATAATTTGATTATAGTTAAACTCTTGAAATGAAAACTGGTGAGCGGATTGCCACCTATTTTGGTAAGTGAACGATTTATAAAATGAGCTCAATTAGTTGAAAATTGTAATTGAAAACTTTTCACCAGGTGGCGATTTACTGGGGAAAATGTCAAAGTTAAGGCATGAATATGTCCCACATAGGATCAAAAACTAATCAATTTCTATATAAATTGTTTATGCGTTTCGTAAGAATGATTATTACATAGGATGGATGGATGGATGGATGGATGGGTTTTACGTCGCACTAGTGCTGCGCAGATGAGCAATTGGCGACGGTCTGGGACACACCCCTAGAGGTGGTCCGGAGACATGCCATCGCAATTTTGATCCTCTATGGAAAGGATGGCTCTCCCGCTTCGGTGACCCTCAGAGGTATAATTTTTCATGGGAACATGGAGGACATTGCGGCCACGACATATTTTACGTGCACCAGTCACCATTAGTGTACACGACGGTCTTTGGCCAGCTCGCCGATCCTGCAACCCTTACCGAACCCGCAAGCTTCCAATTACGAAGCCGCCGCTCTACCGACTGGGCTACCACGGCCCGATTATTACATAGGAAATAAAGTATCGATTTCCCATATAATTTTGTTCATATTTTCCGTTTTTCCTGAGTACCGTCACCTAGTGGAGATTTTTAAATTAAAAATAAATAATTAATTAAAAAATCTTTGTATGAATCTCAGGAATCGTCGTCATACCAAATATGATAGCGATTCGTTCGTCTATTTAATGTACCTAATTCTGTTTATAGTGGAGAATTAATTATAATTACAGTGTGTTCAATTTTTTTTAACCCATTTCACTGAGTTTTTTTAAACGTATGTATGCTATAAACAATTTTATTTTCTTCTTTTCATTAGGCGAGCATATATCTCATGCATAAACTCTCATTTTCTCAAATTGTAAAGAATGCGTCTAAAATCTAAAATACTAAAATTTAAAATTGTAACCAAATTGTAAAAAAAGCTAGTTTATCTAATTCAACTCAAGTCAAAAAAATGACTTTTCTTTGTGTCAAATACATGTCTTTATATAAATCAAGTTATAGATATAAGTTTACTTCTACTCATTCATGACTTACTGACCAATAGAACAGAGCAGTATACCATACAGTATACGTGATTCGATGTTAACCAGCAATATCACATTGTTCATTTATAACAGGATGGCTGTAATAATTCGAATAACTGAAGTTTGAATGCATTAATTTAAATTATTCAACTGACCGAATTCAACTTAAGATGAGAAGCGTGTTTCGCCTAGAGAAGTGTATTAAATTTAATTCAATTCAGTTTAAGTTATTTTTATTCATTAAGCAGTTGGAAGAGAGCAGTTGGTATACTGATTCAAATTAGGTATTAAATATAATATTCAAGTACTTACCATTCAAATGCTCCTTAAAGGATCGGGGAATTGTTTTGTTTCAAGCACCAAAACTGAAAAAGAGAAAAATCATAAGTATTTTGTTAAGGCAGAAATTTTAAATGAAATAATTTAAAACAATTAAACAATTCTATGCCCCATGAGTATTAACATCGTTTAAAAACAGTTCAAAATGAGGCACTATAGATCGTATGCATGTACGTCACGTTGTTATTAGCAACGACAGAACTGGAGTCCAAGCAAACAGAGCTGAGATTGTGATGGGTCGAAACACGTGCTTGTTCATCTTATGCATTAAAGCCATTGGATAGTTGCTTTGTATTTGGGCACCAATTATGGTTCCAGATGAAAAAGTGACGTCAATTGCATACAATCTATACGTAAAATGTACCGTTTAACAATTACAAAACATGCCAGACATTTTTATTTTATTTATTGAGATCTTTATTATCTCACGATTCTCAAAAATCAAATAATCAACAATTGCATAATAAATTCGAAGAGGCCCAACAGACGACTTTATTGGTATCGCGCGTACGTCATTCATCAAAGATGGATGAAGCTTCATGTAATACATTTATGCAATTTTTGATCACTTAATATTCGAACTTCATGAAAAATTGTGTATATCAATCAATATGTCAGTAATATGATACGTTTTGTTAATTTTAAAAGTTTTTGATTTTATATATTTTAAATGCTATTATTATCTTTTTTTTCAATGATTTTTAAATATAAATAACTTAAATTATGAAAATAAAAGTTATATCATCATACATTGAATAACTGAGCAATAAAAATAGATCTGATTTATAATTGAAAGCTATAAAAGAGGATTTAAGCATAGCCTCCCTAACTAGATGCCTGTCGCGTAGCTCGGAAACTAGCGGTAGACAGCGCCATCTGGTACAGATTGCGCGACTTTTTTATTCAACAGCCACCAAAAAATTTTAAAAATGGGATATGATATACATAAAAGGCAAATAGAAGTGAAGAAACGTCGAATATATATATCATGTATAACTTCTTTAAATTATTGGTGAGCGTTGAATAAAGAAGTCCTATAATCTGTACTATGTGGCGCTGTCTACCGTTTCAAATGTTGCCTAATTTCTGAGCTATGCGACAAGCATCTAGTTAAGGAGGCTATGATTTAAGTAACGGTATAATTTACAACGTTAAACTTAAAAGTTAGCCATTTTTAAAAACCGAAATTTTTTCATATATTTAAAAGATAAGTAAAACAAGACATTTTAAATCACATTACATTTGTCTAATTTTTCTTTCAGTTTATAACAAAAATGGTAAAAAATAACAAATATCATTCAAACATTATCTGGCTCACTCTGATTTTTACAGAAAGTTGTTCTCAATTCATAGAAACAATTTTGAAAATTAATTTTTATCCATGAAGAGCAGATTTCTTGCAATGATTATCTTCTTTTTAACGTTCTTGATTTTTATCTATAAGGCTTAGATAGAATGTTTAATAAAAATGAATGTTTTTGGAAATTTTTATTTAAATTTTATTCCACATCTGTTGTTTCTATTTTCAAAATTCATTTATTGTTTTTGGATATCATTATCTTAAAATTTGTTTTCATAACTGCTAACTTTATAAAGTTTCGAATATCGAAAAATTTTAATAGAAATGTTTTTATATGTTTCTGCAACAGTTTTCGTTATTTAAGTAAAATAAAAAAATAGATTAAAATTTTACTGTATCAAAAAAAAAAAAAAAAAAAAAAAAAAGGCGAAAGTTGAGAAATATGATCGTTAAAATAAATAAATAAATAAAATAATGATAATAAAAAAAAAACTCAATGTAAATTTAGTTTAACAGCTATTTAAAATATATGTATATATATATATATATATATATATATATAGAAATTCTAACTTCTAAACTTTTATTAAATTATTTATTTTAATTTATAATTGTTGCCAAAAAAATTAAACTTTAAATTTTACAACTACTTTTTATGATAGCATGCGATCATGTTTTATATAAAATTTAAATCATTAAATTCATTTTTTTTTTTTTTTTACTTATTTTTATTTCATATTGCTCGCGCACTTTTCATTTCCTAATTCAAAATTATTAAAAAAAAAAAAAAAACTTTTTTGATATCGTTTGTAACGATACTGTATAAATTCTCTTTTCTTTTTCTTAAAAAAAAAAAAAAAAAAAAAAAAAAGATTTTGATGAAATTCTGACAAAAGAAGAATTTAGTTTAGGACGGAGGACTATTAGTTTTTTTTTTTCTTCCCAATTATAACATCGCTTTCAAATTATTCAATTATATTTTCGATAAATTTTAGATTTCGATAAATGTCCAACTATCGAAGAATGATTTCGACAAATGTCCAACTATCGAAAACGACAACGCAAAAGTCCCAGATTGAGACTAATAGGCCCTCAGTCCTATAAATACATAAAAAATAAAAAAATAAAAATAAAAATAAAAATAAAGCAAATAAAACAATCGTCATAATTTCACAAGCATTTTACTAAATGGGTTTATTTTATGCCTATTTCTAACGATAACCCGTATTTAATAAGCACCAGTTAATTTAGACCCGGAACTGAAGCATTCAGCCATATGAAGCACAAATTTATTGATGTCCTATTATATAATGATGGAATTTATCTTTCAAAAATTGATGCTTAAATACTTAGCAAAGTAATATTTTTTAAACTTATTTTAAAAGTTTGATTCATTAAAAAAAAAAAATATATATATATATATATATATATATATATTAAGATGAAGTAAATTTATCTATTCTTTACATTATAAGCTTATTTTATTTCTTTAAATAAATCGTTTGCTTTATATGCCAACTTTAATCTAAACCGAAGCAATTATTATCAACTAATGCTTGTCATAAACAGCTGTATTCTGATATTATTGGATGCATGAGATTATATTCAAGAAAATCTTAAAGCCTTGAAATATTATTAGCCAGATCAAATCCTTGTAATATCTGCAATAAAATTAGAACCCGTCAGTTAAAAAGATTTCTGCAATAGACAGATAAGAGGATTAAAAAGTTATTTTCAGGGGAATTCGGGAGTATTATGTTAAATACAGTTGCATTCAGAGATAAATATTTTTAGAGTTTTATTATATTAATATATATGAAATTTAAGCAACTATTTTTATCAAATAGAAATTTATATATATATATATATATATATATACATATATATATATGCGTATCAATTTAATTCAGATATAAGTAAATATAAAAAATAGATAAGATATAATTAAAAAAATACGCTATTCAAATTTATAGCTTAAAAATTATTGGTAAAATGCACCTCTAAATTAAAATATTGTTGAAAAACTTTATAGCGAAATTATTTTTAAAATGATAATCCTTCAAGACGAAAATGGCTCTAGGAAAAACCATCCACGGGAAAGAACGTCGTCTAGAAAACAGATCCACGGAAAAAAATGCCCCCTCCCCGGATAAATTCGCCCCGGAAATAAATCCCAAAATTTTACCCTTATATCTTATAGGTCAAATACGAAATATATTTATTATTCAAATTTTTAAATTAAATTATATATATATATAAAAGAACGAAAAAGGAAAGGAACGCAGTTGCTTTGTCCATCATAAAACTTTCTTCTGTATTTTTATGTAATAGTAGTTAATATGCCTGAACAAAGGTGCAGACTTATCAAATTTTTATGGAGGGGGAGGGGGTACTACAATCAGTCTTTCGTCTCTTCTGAGTAACAATGCTTTACTCCCCCTTCCCCCCTCTTTTGCTTTACCAAATTTTTCTTGGTTTTAATTTAATGTTTTCTTTCTTTCTTTCTTTTTTTTCATTATTATTTAAAAAAATACTGATGATACAAATTAGTATTATTTGTATCAGAGATCAGGAGTAATTTTTTAGGTTCCGGGCTCTCTGTTGTACTCTTTATGTGAATGCCAAATAAAAAACTATTTACCACTTAAAAAAAAAAAAAAAAAAAAAAAAAAACTGGATTGGTTGGAAAACATTTCAGAAAAATAATTTTATTTTGTGCCCAAATCATAATTAGGATAATAATAATGCAATGCTCAACACAAAAAGTCCTAAATCTGAATTTTAGTCCCTAAATTTATTAGCTCCAGTTTTAACTTGTAAAATTTACTTGCAACAATTTACCACTCAGCTCTTAAACACCGAATCGATTCGCTTTGTTCTATAGGGAACACAAGAGCGAAAAATCATGCGGTACGCATTGATTATTAACACTTTCCAAATACAAGTAATTGTTTTATCGTATAAATTTCAATGCTCTTTGCCTACGTAATCACACAACGGACAGACAGTAGTTCTGAAAGGCATACAGACAGACTAATTGAATTCATAATCATTCTTCTACTAATCATTGTTAGAAAGTGTAAAAAATGCTTAACACAAAAGAAAACGTTGTGAGGTTGAGGCTGTAGAAGGCCACCACAGTTTGAAATTAAGCTGAATCCAGCAAAGTATTCAGTTGGGATGGTTAAATCGCTTCGACTAAAATTTAACTATGCCATAGGTTTTTTCTATCGGTGTTTTACTTCCAAATGTGTATACTTTCAATTTTTCATTTCTAATCACTTTTAAATTTAGTTCATTAGCAATAGAACGACATAAAACTGTTCTACTAGAAGCTGAATCAAGAAGCAAACGGATCGTTTTCTCTTTCGTTTTATTTTTAATATTTACGGAACAAGTTTGTAACAAAATTTTATTTTCCTGATTCATAGAAGAAACAGTAAAAACTATTACCTGTTTGGATTCTGAACCAGAAGGAACATTTATTTTTTCCTGAGGTTTATGTTTAGATTTGTAACAGTATAATTCAAAGACTTACTGGATGTAGACCTTGGTGTAAAACAAATTATTTTATGTGGCACCCCTTCAACAGATTCGTAAATGATATAAATACTATTTTTCAGTAGGAAAGTTCTATATCAGTGGCGGCGTTAACGACTTTTGCAAAAAAAAAAATCTGGAGTGACTCCATTCGACTTTCCGAACATTGAGTAATTAATGGTTCTGTAGATAAAGTAAAGAAAGAGGAGTCGTTAAACAAACAAAACAGGGAAAATTATAATAGGGAGTTTGAGTATTTTTCTCCATATATTACGCGATGTATAACTTAAGGCTATTTTAAAGAACATTTAGATCATAATAATAAAGAATATTTTATTGTGTCCCTGTAAAAACCTAGAAAGGCTAGATTCACCAAAATATTTATAGTTAGTGCAACAGTGACTTATAATATTTATTTAAATTTTCAGCTCCATCGGATAAGGCATTTAGACGCTATCGTACTTTGAAGTTTGAACCCATATGCCACAATGATAAAGAAATTTGCATTTTGTCCTTGAAAGAGAACCATAAGTGCTAGATTCTCCAAAGTTCAAAACGTTCGTGTGACGGTGACGTACAACATGTATATAAATTTTCAGTTTATTTGAATAAGGCGTTTAGTCGCTGTCGCACTTTAAATAATTTGAGCCTGTTGGTCTTAATGATGAACAATTTTTATTTGTGTCCCTGTGAAACTCCTTAAGTGCTAGGGTCACAAAAATCTATATAGTTTGTGTGATGGTGGCCTATAACTTGTATATAAATTTTCCACTCCAACGGATAAGACGTTTAGATGTTATCGCACTTTTAAAATTTTGGTTCAATAGGCCATAAGGATAAAGAATTTTTCTTTGTGTCCCTGTAGCTAGATTCATCAAAATCAATAGGGTTCGTGCTACGGTGACTTGCAACATGCGTACCAACTTACAGCTCATTTGAGCAAAGCATTTAGACGCTAGCGTGTTCACTCACACACATACATACACACATACATACACACACACATACATACATCATCGTAAAAATAATGAAAACGGACTCAGTGGATAACATATAAAAACACAAAAATATCGAATTCGGATTTTTGACATGATTACAATACTTCCCTTTCATGCGTATGTTCGGAAAGTAAAAAGGTGATCGCAGTTGGTCACCAGTGATCCTCCGCACATGCAACGTTATATGGTCTTTCAAGTCAGCCAAAGTTACAACATTTCTTTTAAAAACCAAACACTTTAAATAGCTCCATAACCAAAAGTTCCACAGATTAGGGTCAGGGAAACGGTCCGGCCAACGAGTGGAAGATGAACGGGTAATCGCTGTGTCATCGGTAAAATTTTGCAACAAAAATCTTTGCAAAATGTAAAAATAACAGTTTTAAATTTCATATTGTTTGAAAATGTAAAAATAGACCACAGTTATTTATTACATAACTTTTCAAGCATTTTGAATGTAATCACTGTTAAAAATGGTTTCTTAAAAATGAGCTAAATTGTCTCAAAATAGCTCCGAAACAATAGATACTTAATTCGAAAACCCATATACTCATTTTTGAGTATATTGACTTGTCAAACAGGGGTTATTGGGATTCTTATTAGTTAATCCCATTTTTGAACGAATCAATATACTCAAAATTGAGTATATCGGTTTTCAAATTTAAATATCTGACGTTGCCTTTAGACGTTTTTCAAGTTTTTGCGTTGAACCGGAAGTTGAAGTTAATAGTGAATAAGGCTGTTAAAGGACCAAGAATTGGGAAGCAAAACAGGGCATTCGAAAGCTTCTATCGCCCAGTCACTCACCGGATATGAACCCCATACAACACATATGGGCTCTGCTCGATCAAGCAGAGCCCACGACAACCCAGTTCTCGTAAAGAACTTTTGGAATGTTTACGTAAGGGGTGGACTAAAATTTCTCAGGCTAAGACAACAGAACTCATTGGCTCCATGCCAGATACAGAAGTAAGGCTTTGAAGAAAACAAGCGGGGTTTTCAACTAAGTTCTAACGTACATATTTTGTTTTGTATGACGTAGATACTATGAAATAAATAACATTGTTTAAAAATTATGGTGCCTATTTACTTATGGCATGTCTCTGTACTGAGGGACTTAACGTATCAGCTGTAATGGCTATAGGATAGAGCAGGGATGGAAATTTGGCGCTGAATTCATACCGGTATTTGCTTAAACTTTTTCTCTACTTATAAAAACGTTGGTTTAAGAAGTAGGAAATTTTGTTTCTTAAATGCCAGTATGAGTACTGCGCCAATTTCATCCCCCTTGGACAGAGCAGACTTTGTTTTGAGAATAAGGATATTATACGTTCTTGACGCTTTATTAATGTACACGAAAATAATTTCTGTAAAATGTTAAATTGCACGTCTTAACTTCAACCCAATCTGTATAAATTTTAATGTAGTACAAAAGT
The DNA here is from genome assembly GCA_963930645.1 of Salticus scenicus. Taxonomy (NCBI): domain Eukaryota; kingdom Metazoa; phylum Arthropoda; class Arachnida; order Araneae; family Salticidae; genus Salticus; species Salticus scenicus. The sequence continues at coordinate 69,777,734 of OZ005662.1, read as the reverse complement.
GTAAAATAGGTAACATAAAATATACAATAATGCCTTAAAAGGTATAAAGATGTAATTTCTATTTCTCCTTTTTTCATAGTCATTTAATTATATAAATTTCTTTAAAATGCCGTCACTGCAAGTGCTATATATTAGTTCCCTGAAGTATTATGCATTATTGACGATTTTCTCCAGAAAATGACAATGATAGACTTCATTTGATATAAAGTATTTTAAAACCGCATTGCATTTTGTAAATTTTCATCTTGAACATTTTACAAAGTATTTTTATCTTTCATTCCGGAGAAGAATTTATTTCCACTTGCTATTGAAGTAGAATGAAAGACTATAACATTTATTTCAAATTCAACAGAAAACTTGTACTCCTCATTTAGTTAAATGAAATATGCTTCTTCATTTTTAAAATGCTTAAACTTTCATCATTCTTAAAAATTTAACTTTTCATGACAAAAATTATAAAATGTGTGGATTTGCATATTTCATGTCCAATATTTTCTAAAAATGGCAAATTGTTTACGTTTCCTTTCTTAAGCATGTGAAAATTCTTGACATTGCATTTTTCGAAGCAACGGAAAGAGTATGACAATTTTCAAAGTATTTAAAAAAATTTCCTCTGTGTAAACCATGAATTTCAAAATGAAAATTATTATTTTGAATAAGTAAAATGGTGTATTACATTTTGTGTATTTCTTTTCTCTCTTCTCTAAGTTTTCTGTTTCCTTCTATGGTGTACAAAATGCATAACATTTAAATAATTTAATTACATTACTGTCTAAAGTCCGAATTTTGCGTCGGTACATATACGATTCAATCTTTAGATATTACTAAATTTAATGAAATCAACGTATACTTTTTATTTGTACAAGAGAAAATTTTTCTATGGAATATGGTACCAAAATTATTCATCAATTTTTTATATGGCTATATAAAAGAATTCGGATATATTAAAGGCTATCATTGGATATTGTTCAATAAACATTTCAGAAATATTGAGATTTTATGCTTTTTCTATTCCGAATATGCATTAGTGAGAAAAGTATTGTAATTATGAAAAAATTCGACTGATATTTCGGTGTATATACTTTTGAGGTCTCCTGAGTTATTTTAGCTATTTTTACGAAGATGTATGTATGTATGCATGTGCGTATGTGTGTATGCATGTGAGTGACACGATAACGTCTAAACGATTTAACCGAATGAACTGAAAGTTAGTATATGTTATAGGCAGTGGCGGCTCGTGCAAATTTTCATAAGTGGGGCCCGACCCATCGTATGGTGTATAACTTAACAATAATAATAATCATTGTTCAAACATAAATACATACATTATTAAGGAGGTATATAAAGCGTAAGTTTTCTGGAAGATTTTTTTTTTTTTTTTTTTTTTTTTTTATGGCAAATCTTAAATTTAACAATAGGGAAAATTTGCGTAAATTTATCTCAGAAATTAATGTTTTACGACTTCATTTACAAAATTCTGCAGTTTTCTGATCAGTGGAGTATAAAAATTTAAGTATCTGGAAGATGGTAGATAGGAATTGCCGAGTTCTATTCCAGGTCGCATTAGCTGATATATGCTTTTGCAATTTTCCATGGTTTTCCCCGAAACTCGCATAAATACGAGTTAGCTATCATCACTTAGAAAGACTCCCTAGGGAGAGTACACCACCCAGATCTAGGACCTACTTTTAGTCAACTGGCCTTAACCCTAACACTACACTCCATTAAAATTTGAACTCGATTTTTTCTCACTCTACATGTAATATTTTTTAGCTTGCGCGAATTATATCCCTAAGTCATTTAATAATAAACATTTTAAATGTTATATTCATATTTCTTATATTAACAAACAAATAAAATAAACTTTAATAAATTTATAACAAGTTATATTGAAATTTGGAAAGTCATGAATAATGTACTAATATGAATACATATTAAAAAACTACCATGTTTATCATTTTAAGAGCTTAACTTTAAATAATTTAAATTAAATTTCTTAATTTTTTATTCAATTTAGAGAAAAGTATATAGAAAACATCTATTTAAAATTAAATATCTTTATCCTTATGAGTTTCGAATTTTCATGCGTAAAATTATAAAAATGTGCATTTAGAGAAAATTTAACTTAAATTTCGAACATTGAAAAATGTCATTTTAAAACTTTTCAATTACGATTATAAAATTCCTACTTTTTGACACAATTTTATGATGTTTTATGCATAACGTTTGTTGAGAATTAAAGATTGATTCTTAAAAAAAAAAAAAAAAAAAAAAAAAGACGGTCTATCGTCTTTAAATAATAGTCATAATTAATAAAACTGTTTTATCAAATCGTATTTTTAAGAAATCCAGTTAAAAAAAAAAAAAAAAAAAAAAAAAAAACTGCATTTTTATGTAGATAGTTAATCTATATATCCATGGAAATCCACTATTTATTTATTTAAAAATTTTTTAATTTATTTGCATAAAAGTGTTTTAGTATACCAATCTGAAGAAAAATATCGCAGTTGCACATTTTCTTTCCATTTTTTCATTTCAATTCAAAATATCGCAGTTAGAGAGGTTTCAAATTCTTAATTAAGAGCTTTTATATCTCAAACGCTAATCTAAAAAATATATTTTTAACTATCAACAGAATTCATTTTAAACACTAAAATTTAAAACTATCAAATGTAAGTTTAAAAAAATACACCGAAAAATCATACAAATAAAAGAAATGCAAAAGTCGCCAAATTTCATCAAGGAATTGTATGGTTAACATACCTAATAAAAGAGACAGTTTTTTCCCCTATAGTTTTGTCTCAAAGGGCCACTCTGCCGGTGCCCTATCGACGATAAATTACAGCGTGCTCATGCTGATAAAGGCGATCATCGCCAAATCTGTTAATCTTCAGATCTAATAGAATAACTATTGTATAAATGAATACGCCAAGATGGGCAGTTTATGATCCGGCCCTACGCTTAGATAACGTAACCGCCGCCGGTCCAATGCTGTATTTTTTTCTCTCTTTTTTTTTCAACATTTGGTGGGTGAATCATTAACATTCGCGACCGGCATACTTTTGTCTTTTCTAAAACTGATTGCCGGGGAATATCAAAGTAAACTAAAGCTATTAAAGAAAAGAAGAAAGTAAACTTATCGAAGTAAACTAAAACATGGATAAAAGTTGAATGTAATGTTTTGAAATGTTACTCTTGTAATTACCTAAAGCTTCGAATGAAGATTAGTTATATAATATTAGAATGAACCTATAATACTATTAAAGAATTGATACTCTAATAATATTATGCTATCAAAATAATACTAATGTATTATTTCCATAGAAATTCTTGAAATAACGTGAAATCACGTAGTGGTAACCAGGAATAGAATTTAAAAATACGTGAATTTGAGTCTGCGGCAACTAGCTATAGAAGTTGAAATGACGTGAATTCACGTCAACGGTCGCGAATGTGTTACGTGATTTATGACTCTTGAAAGAAACATATTGACAAATAAATGATAATAGGAAGCACATTAAGAAAAAAAATAGATGCAAGATATTAGTTTGTATATATATTTTTTGAGCAGTAAAGAAAAATAATGAAATAATGAAAAAAATAATAATAATTAACCGAAAAAAAATGTTAGGTGGGGCCTTGCCCCGCTGGCCCTTAATGACGAGCCGCCACTGGTTATAGGTTACCGTAGCAGAAACCCTATTAATTTTGGTGAATCGTTTATTGTTTATATACAGGGACACAAACAAAAATTCGTTATTATCAATGGCCTATGTATTTAAAGTATTTAAAATGCGATAGCGTCTAAACCCTTTATTCAAATGAACAAAAATTTATATTCATATTAATTTAGGATATAAGAACAAGCATTTCACAGCTCTAATAAAAATTTAAAGTGCAATCTTTATTTGTATATCTGTTTTCTTCTTCTTCTTCTGAATTATTATTATTTTACGACAGATCGCACAATTTCTTTCAGGCAGCGCCGTTACCGATTTTTGTCTATCACTTGAATGAGCGCGCCATTTTTTTTTTTTTTTTTTTTTTTTTTTTTTTAATCTGAATATATAAAGCTGAAAGTTTGTCATAGTATCTGTCTGGATTGTTAAATGTTATTAAAATTTGTTACACTTATTAATCAGAAAAAATCTAACTTTTTCAGTTCAATCGGATAATTGGTTCAAAAATAATTTTTAAAAAAGCCCCATTGTAACTTTAAAATTATGAAAAATAATATTATAGTTTTAAAAAATTAAAGAACACGCTTTTATAGAAATGTGAACTAAAAAGCACAAAATATCTATCTTAGTATTAAAATGCAGGGTAAGAGAAAATCGTGTGAGTGACACACCATAATATTTACATACATTTCAATCTTTCATTAAAATAATTTAGAATTACACAAAAACCATTTTTAAAAAATCTCCCCTGACTGGGTTCGAACGCTAGACCTTTTGGTTCGTAGCGCGGAGCTATACCTCAACGCCACGCCGTTCACGTAGAGAAAAACTTTTTTTACAATATAGATTTTTTGTTTGCTCCCAGAGCGGTTACAAACATTCAAACAAACATACATACATACATACATACATACAGGTGAAGCTAATAAAAGCGTGTTAAAAATGGTGCCAAAAATAAATAAATAAATAAATACATTTCATTTTTATATCGAAAAAAAAAAAAAAATGAACGTGCAACTTTTATTTTTATTTTTTTAATAATTAAAATAAAATTGAGAAAAAATCATGCAAAAGAAGTGGAACAGCTGCAGTTTAGAATTCTTTGGCGTAATTTGGCATCGAAATAGCTCGGATATTTCTTGTCAAGATCTTTGACTACACAATTGTGGTAGCCATTTTAATTCATCGCCAAAATGACAACAAATGTTTAAAAGCCGCCAAGAAGCTCCTATGGTAAAGATAGACAGAAGAAAATTTAAGAAATCAATATAATAGTTGATTCTAAGGTATAAAATACAGTTATTGATTGCCTTTATATGGAAGGATAGATTAAAATAAGGTCTGTTGTACTAAATTAAATTCTGTTTTGTGCAAAATTTTATACCTATTACTTAGAAAACAAAAATAGGCTTAGGGTTTTTTATTTTTAAGTCTCAGTTGAAGATATGACCTCTGGACCATATCTTAAACTGAGCCCAAAACCATTAAGAGGTTCTTCTGTCAAAGTTAAAGAAAAACCAGAATACTGAATCTTTTGAAGACATGTATGTTCCTTTACTAACATCACAAAAAATTTAAATTACTAATTGTGTAAGTTATCCGCGTTTGTAATGATCAATAGATGGCGCTTTTTCAGCTTTTGTTGTTAGTAAATATAATAGCCACGTGTATTTATTATTGTTCTTTTTGTTATTCTACTTAATATTCGTACTATAATTTCTCCGCCATTACATCATGGAAAATTGATTGCTTTTGGAAAAAAATATTTCACTTTATTGAAAGTTCGATCGGAAGTAGATGTTTAACTGAAGCTGAATAAATATTAGTTTCAAATCATCTGATTAATTCATTACTTCCATTAACCGAAGCAACTGAAATTTTAAATTTGTCATTTGGAAATAAATGGAAGCTTAATTCTTGATTTCTTGATCCTTTGGAGTTACACTGTAGCACACAACAGTATGTGTTATCTTTTTTATCGGATTTATTCATTTTTATTCAATAAATATATGTGAAACTAAACATCGGCCAGCAATGGCGGCTTGATGGAAGCCGAATTAAAGCATGGTTATTGTAATTTCACCTTAGCCCACCAGAGGGCGAGCATTTCATTACAATCGCGGATTGCTCAAAAATAATTATGCTAAATAAGTTAAGCTAGAAACATCTTAAAAATAATAACTTTAAAAAATGGCATATAGTTTGTAAAATCTAAAGTTAAATTTTATTAATTAGGGATTTAAAAAAAAGTTCTATTCTCCTATTATTTTACAGAAAAGTACAAATGTGTAACAAGCGTCAAAATCCTTAAATTAGTTAATTCGTTTTTAGATTGACATTGTTTTACATATATTATATAAGATTATTTTTCGAAAATGGCAACAGCAATTTAGACTGCCCGAAAATATTTCAGAAGTGATATTGATCCACATTAAAAGTATTCGAAAACTTTTCCAATCACTCTAAACTTACGAAGAATTGAATTCCATTCTCGTCTGACAAAGAGAAATTTTTAATTCCGTCATTTTTCAGTTGCAGCGGTGAAATGGAAGATATCTCTTTTTCACGGTAATAATTTAAAATAAAAAAATATAAAAAAAATGATTTCAACTGACACAGAAATTATTCAAGACACAAAGTCTTAAAAATTTCAATGATTATTACTACTTAAAATTCTCCATAGTTAGTTTTCATTTATAATTGTCAGATGGTTCTCGATTTATATGTGTGTGTGTGTTTAAAAAAAGGGGGGGGGAAGGTTTATGTACTCTTAATTATTTACCGGAAATTAAATAACAGGCGCGAGATTTATTTGAGAAAAAGGTTATTTGAATCTACTGAATGCGAGTTTCGAATTATTATAAATTTTTTGAGATTACATCAAAGTTCGAAAAATTTGTATCGAAAAATTTAAAAATATTTTGTAAGTCTTTAATAATATAACTAACTAGTGCTTAATGATATAATAAGTTCACCATGGCTATCACAAAACTTTTTTCTATATTTCCCTATACAAATTCAAGCAGTACAAATTATTTATTGTTTTTTTTTTTTTTTTTCCATTATGAATTAAAATGATTTTTCATCTCAGAGAGGACGTGGCTCTGCACACGTCACACGTGTGTGGTACACGTCACACGTGTACTTACACGTGTGTGTTAGTGTGACGTTAGACGTCACACTAAACGTCCAACGGAAGTGAATTTTTACCGAGCAGATGGCCTCCTACCAGTTATCGGAGAAAACTGCAGTATAACAGCGCCACTTATCGGTCAATATGCACCCAAATTGAATCAGCATAATGTCGCAAAATGGCCTTTCCACCTATCAAGTTTTGTTTGATTACACGCAATGGAATCTGATATATAGCCATCCCTTAACTGTGGAAATTTCTGTATAGCAGCGCTACCTGTTGTGCGATTAAAGCCAAAAAATTACAGGCATTAACATATATCTATAATGCAGTTACATATAAATTTATGTGCAGTTTTATGTAGTAGTTCCTGAGATATACGTAGCTTTTCTAGAAACCGCAGAATTTTGAACGATTGACACCAAACGTTGATAGACACTAATTTGTATCAGGTATACATATGAATTTATATGGAATTCTGCGCAGTAGTTCTTAAGGTATAGTTTTCCCTGAAATTGCGGCAATCGCTGTATAGCAGAGCCACCTATTGAGCGATCTACACCAAAAGTTGGCAGGTACAAACTTATGTCAAGGTACATCTACATATAAAGGTATATGAAATTATACGCAGTAGTTCTTGAGATACAGTCGCCACAATTTTTTTTCGCGCACAAGTAGACAGAGAGATGAACAGAGAGAAATTTTCTAAACATGTTCAAATCTTGTTCTGGACTTCTCAAAACGTGTAATTCCATTGAAAACCGGAAGTTGAAAATGTTTATGAATCCAATACTTATTTCAATTGAATATAGAAGAAATTAACAAATTTTGAAATCCCCCAAATAGCAATTTTAGTTTACAGAAAAACTGCAGCAGTCTTGAAAATTTCAGCAAGTTCAGAGTGACATTCTTGTAAGTTCATAACAAGACTGTAGCAATATAACGCAAAATCCGAAGTCACCATACGCATAATTTGCAGCAAACTTGTCGTATAAGTTGTACCCTTCCTGTATCAAATTTGCTGCAAAATCGTTACAAACTAGTAGAAAAGTTAGCAATGTCGTATCAAGATTACTGCAAATTCATTGCAACAAGCAAAATTGCCATGTCACACCAACTGCTGACGCATTGGAAATTCTGGTTACGTCCCACTATTTGCAAATACGTTTAGAAATATGTAAACATAGCACATGTCTCACAGAAGGCTTGTAAATACAAGACTTCGAATATTTTGGAAGCAACATAGATAACGCCACACTCTTTCCTTCAATAAACAACACGAGGAAGATAATGTTGCGGAGTCGTTTCAATATCAGACTTCAAACACTATTGTTGAATTTCAAATACTTACATAGCAATTTTAGTTTGCAGCAAAAACGGTGTGAAAGGAATAAATATATACCGGGTGATCCAAAAGTCAAGACGAACTTTAAAAATGAATAATTCGAAAACGAATCAAGATACAAAGATACGGTTTGCACCAAACGGATTAAAAAGAAACCGGGTTTTGTGTGTCAACGAAAAAAAAAAAAAAAAAAAATCTGTTGGCGGCCAAGAGATTCCGCTATAATGTTTTATTTCACCAAAAGGTGATTTACAAATGAAAAAATGTTGACAACTTACAAGTCAGCTTAATTACAGTTAATTAGTACTCATTTTGGCGGATGGCATCTTTTAGTGCTGCTAGTGATGCCAGTTGGTCGCGGTGCACTTTTGACTTCAAGAATCCTCTCAGCCAAAAGTCACAGGGTGTCAGATCGGGAGATCTTGGAGGCCATGCGTGATTAAACTATCTCAACTACGGACAGCATTTCGATGCATATAAGCTTCAACTACCATTACCGGCTGCAGTTGCTCCTTTTTATATCGTCTGTTGCTTTGCATAATCCTACATCAGAAATCCGACAACACCATCTGTTGGTCGCCAACAGAACTATTTTTTTTTCGTTGCCACACAAAACCCGGCTTCTTTTCCATCTATTTCGTGCAAACGGTATCTTTGTATCTTGATTCGTTTTCGAGTTATTCATTTTTAAAGTTCGTCCTAACTTTTGGATCACGCGGTATATTAATTAAAACGAAAAATGGATTTATGTTCCGTCCACTTTGCGGCAGTTTCACAGCAAATTTATCGCGTCAAATTTGTCATGGCAAGATAATATCAAGAAAAATCAAACTTGTTGCAAATGTGCTTGGTATCTGGACCATCGGTGTGGTTATCAAGGTTTACAATTTTTATAAGTTAAAATTTCTCAATTTTAAACAATCTAGTATGTTGTGACCATTACAAAATTTCTTTTGCCTTTTCCTTTACAAATTCACATACAAACTATTTATAAAAATCATTATTCATTAAAATTTTTATTTATTACTAAACGAAATGACATCATTCTAATACGGAAATGAATAAAACATTATTCTATATGCTTTACATTGGCTTTTATTTCGTAGAAATGTGTTAAATAAAAATAAAACTGTGTATGTGCGTGTGTGGGAAGTATTATTCTACCCGTTTCATAATGGCTTTTACTAAATTGGAAGACGTATATATTTAAGAAGAATTTCCCAGTTGGCCAAAAAACGAAAATACCTCTTCTTAAGCTAAACTTTCCTTATGAACTGGTGTACTACCAAGATAATACTTTGTAAATTGAAAAATAATCCTTATACTGGATATTACGTTTTGGTACATTCGCTCTAGAAAGACTCTTAGAAGAAAATGCGAATATTTTTTTTTATTTCGTGCGCAATATCATACAGGCAAAGCATCTTAGCGGAAAATTAGATGGTGAATTTCAATTTGAGGTCTTCACAAAAGCAGAAAATTTACCTAGAATATTTTATTCACTACCTTATAATAAGTTAGATTAGTTTTCTGAAAAATATAACTGTATAGTGTACATAAATCTACTTTATAATACTACTATAGAATATGCAAACTATAATCATTGTTTTTTATAAAACTTTTAGCGTATTCTTTATTTACAACCAGCAATATTTTATACTAGTATGCTGTGGCTATCAAAAAACATTCTTTTATATCATTCTACATACCAGTGCCAACCAGCAGTTAACACACGCAAAAAATATTGGATATAGATTCTTAAAATAAAGGTTTTACATATGCAGTTTGTTGCATTTTTAACAAACAGATGCTGAGATATCGTCACCTGAAAAGTCTCAGAAAATGAGTAGGGTAGGTGCTCCAGTGATTGGCATGCTCCAGTAACTGACATCTATCCCGAAATAATTAATAAATAAGAAAAATAATAAAATCGTATATTTTACATATAAGAATTTCAACATTTTATGCCAAACACTGGAGCATAGGGTGTTAATAACTGGTAAAAAGAATAACTGGCAGTGTCAAACACTGGTAGATAGGGGGCCAATTATTGATAAAATGAGAAACTGGCAGTGCCAATTACTGGAACATTCAGTGGGTGTCGAATAAAAACTCATAAAAAAAAATAATTGTTATCAAATGTATATATTTTAACATATATTTGGTTCTAAATGTCTTTCATACCATATGTACTAAATGAAGATTTCTAAAAATATTTTCTGATGACTAGAACATTTAAAACATCAGAGATTGCTCGAAAAGTGTCAATCACTAGTGCACTTACCATATAACCTTTTGCCCGATATGTATGGAAATTGAATCAGTGTAATTTTTCATAATACCCACTTCACATATCACGTTTGGTGAATTTATGTGGTTCAAAATCTGAGATATAATCTTCCTATAAAGTCGAAGAAATTTCAGCAAAGTAGCGCTGATTATTAGGCGATATATGCTAAAATCTAATCAGTACCAATTTATCTCAAAGTCCAAGTAATTGTAAAATTTTGCAAAATTCCATCCTTTTTACTTTCTGAGCGTACATATGTAAGGAAAGTATTGTAATAATTTCAAAAATCCGACTTTGGTGATTCTATACGTTTTGAGGTTCACTGAGTTCAGTTGTACTCTTTTTACGATGATGTATGTGTGCGAGTGAACACGATAGCACCTAAACGCTTTGCTCGAATGAGTTGAAAGTTGGTATGTAGGATAAAGGTCAACAAAGTACGAACACCCTTGATTTTGGTGAATCTAGGACTTAATTTTTTTTTACAGGTATACAAAGAAAATTATTTTATCCTTATGGTCCATGAGCCTAAATTTTTCAAAGTGCGATACCGTCTAAACGCCTTATTCGTCTGAGCTAAAAATTTTTACACATGTTATACATCACTGTTGCACGAAGTGTATAGATTTTGGTGAATTTAGAAGTTGTAGTTTTTTAACAAGGATACAAAGACAAATTCTTTATCATTATGGTCTATTGGCCCAAATATTTAAAAAAATGATGCGTTTAAACGCCTTATTCAATTGAGCTGAAACTTTATACACATATTATAGATTGCTGTCGCACAAACTGTATAGATTTTGGTGAACCTAACACATAATTTTTTTTTTACATTGATACAAAGAAATATTCTTTATCCTTACGGCCTATGGTCCCAAATTTTTTAAAGTGCTATAGCGTCTAAACGTCTTATTCGATTGAACTGAAAATTTATACAAATGTTATAAATCCTCGTCGAACGAAGTGTACAGATTTTGATTAATCTAGCTCTTACAGTTTTTTTTTTACAGGGACACAAAGAAAGTTTTTTATCACTTTGGCCTGGGGGCGTTTAAACACCTTATTCGATCGAGCGAAAATTTTATACACATATTATTGGTTACGGTAGCACGAACTATATAGATTTTGGTGAATCTAGCTCTCATAGTTTTTTTTTTTTTTTTTTTTTTTTTAGAGAGACACAAAGAAATATTCTTTATCATTATGGCCTATGGGCCCAAATTTTTTAAAGTGCGATAGCGTCAAAAAGCCTTATTCGATTGAACTGAAAATCTATACACATGTTATAGATAACCGTCGCACGAATTGTATAGATAATGGTGAATCTACAGAGGCTGTTCGCACATTTTTTAGACGATTTTGATGGAGTGTACTGAAGCAATTTCACTCATATTTCGTGTTTTATTTGTTCAGTTTGATAGCCCTTGTTCTTAACTAACATTCTACATCATAATTTCTATGATAATATTGCTTTTTATAATATCGGAAGAGGTATATTTTTCTACTCCTCTTGAACGGCTTTCCAGAGTCCACAAAGCGTTGTAGGTCGGTGTTTGGATAATGTTGATTTTAAGAGTCGAAAAACACAAAAATCCAACAGTGATACATCAAAAGATTTAGCAGGAATGTCAGTGAAAGGTATGGTTTTAATTCCCGTTTTTTGTTCCATTTTTTTCTAGGAAAGCAATTGCGGATTGCGATGTGTGGCTGCTTGTTTTGTCTTGATACAGATAAACGGATTGATAGCATTGTGGATAAAGATCTGGATTTTCATTTTTAAAAATTGGAATTAAAATATGTTCTTGAGAGTATTTAGAGTAGATTTTGACATTTTTGTCACATTTTTTTTGCTTTTATCTTGCGCTTGTATGAAAAAACCAGTGGCAATCATAAATCCTTTAGAAAAACTCTCTTCTGATGATTTGAGCCATGTAGCAAATTTTTTTTTCTCCACTTTTGTGATAATAAATTGACCTTTTTTTATTGCAACCACTTAAATAGACCCAAGATTCATTTGTTGTTGCAACATTTTTCCATTTTTCTCCTGATAACTGCTTTTCATAAAGATTTCACTAAAAACTATCTTTGGAAAGAGTGGAAACCTATCCTTCCATCCACTGCCATTTTAAAAGCACATTTTTGCATCTAAACAAAAATTCTAAATATCAGAAGATAAATAAAACTTCCATAAACATAACTGTTGTGAAAATAAAATTCTCCATACAAACGATTTTTTCTTACTGCGAAATAAAATCGTCTAAAAAATGTGCGAACAGCCTCTGTAGCCATTACAGAATTTTACAAGGACACCACGAAATATTCTATATTAATATGATCTATGGGCTCAAAGTATTTGAAGTTCAATAGCACAAAATTAAACAGCGGGGGAAAATACTGAAAACCCCCAATTTATTTTTCACTTTTGTTTATTTAATGATTTGTCATACTTTAATTTATTTATACAACCGTTATTTACTTAATGTTCGAAAAGTTGAGTGGAGTCACACCAGATTTTTTTTTTTTTTTTTTTTTTTTTTTTTTTTTAAAAAGATACAGAGCTTGCAAAATTTTTGTAACACATGCAGAGACAGGTATTTTTACTTTCTTCTATTTCAGTTGAAGAAAGTACTGGTTTCTTTAAAATTTTCAACTTCGGGTTTTCGATGGCTTTACAGGTTTTGAGAGTTCTAGAACACGATTTGACCATTTTTTGAAAAATATTCATCTGTATACGTGTGTGCGTTTGGCGAAATTTTGGGGCAACTGTATCTCAGAAACTACTGCACAGAATTTCAGAAAATTTGATATGTAGTTGTACCATGAATTCTATTAGCGCCTGTGAACTTTTGGTGAAAATCACCCAACAGGCGGAGTCACCATCCAGCTTTCTCTAAATTTTTAACATAGTGGTATAGGCTAAAATTTCGTATCAATGTACATAAAGAGAACTACTTTTTAATAATCACTATAAAATTAAAAATAATTATTTATAATAGTGATAGTCAACTAGCAAAAACAAATTTGTATACATAAGAGCATCGCTTCACCTCTTAAGAGGAATGTCACATTTTCATTATGGGTATTTTTCAAAAGAACTCGTCAATACCTTTAAAACGAATGGTTGAAGTATTCATCTGCAATAATTTAAAATAAAGTTACCGATTTTTTTTCATTATTAACAAAAAAAAAATAAATAAATAAATAAATAAATAAATAAAAAAAAATAAATAAATAAAATAAATAAATAAAATAAATAAATAAATAAGAATAAAATTGACTTTCGTTTGATATTTAGTATTATACTATTCCTCTAGAATTGACATTGCCAGCAATTATCATAGAAGAAAAGTTTAGTAAATAATAATTTTAATAAATTATTTTTACTGAGAGACTTTGTACAGTGTAAAAATACTCACTGAGTGAATTTGTATAGAAAAATATATACGCAAGTCAGGTAGTGGCCACAGCATAGTAGTTTTAAATATGATAAAATTGTTTTAAAAATAATTTCAATTGATGAATTATTAAAATTTAAAATAAATTACAATTTATCTTCAAACTTCACCATAAGGAACCTTTCGCGGTCAGGCTCGACGCGTCTTCAGATAGAATACAGAGATTCAACATGTCTAATTGATACCAAATTGCACGGTATTTTAAAACCGAAGTGTAATATCCACTTCACATATCACATTTGGTGCATTTATATGCTTCAGAATCTCAGGGATAATTTTCTAAAAAAAATCGAAGAAATTTCAGTATAGTAGCCTACCTATTAGGCGATATATATGCTAAAATTTAATCAGAATCAAATTATCTCAAAGTCCAACTAATTGTAAGCGATATCAACAGATTCATCTGAAGACGCGTCAGACTCGACCACGAAAGGGTAATAGTGCAGTTTTAAAATAATTTGTCATTTATTTTAAATGATGAAATCGTCTTCAGAACACCTCAAAACACATAAATCACTGAGAAAAAATTCTGTAACGGACATTTAGAGTCTAAATTGTGGCTCTAGAAAAAATAGTTCCATGTCATTCTTATACATTCTAGTCCCCTTGGAAAGCGAGTTTTTGAAGCCCCTTTTATAATTCTGGAGCGTTTGCCTATATTCTCGAGAGCAAAGTTATTTAAAAATCTCTGCAAATAAATGAGACTACAAGAGGCGGGTTTCTGCAACTATAATCTTGGTTTATTACCAAATTCTAGAAAATCAAGCGAGAATTTCTCGCAATATAAATGATTCAGAATATTTAGAGTATTCAGAATATCGTTTCACCATCTAGAAATGTGTACACTAGAAAGTCTCGATCATTTCGTCTATTCAGTTTATTGGCGTGCCTTACGCGCATAGCTCGGAAATCTATATTTCTAGTTAAGGGATTTAGAAAAAGGCCACTTATTCGTTCTAGGGAAAGGCAGTGTATATATATATATATATATATATATATTTCAGTCATACATCGAAAATCAGAGGTCTGAAAATTTCACGAATCCAATACTTTCTTTTATATATATATATATATATATATATAAACGAGTAAAAAATATTGAACCTAGTAAAGTAGTGAAACAGTGTCCCTCAAAACGTAAGGGATATACTAAGAATGTATTTAACGAAATCTAATTTTTAACAGATTTAAAAAGTGTGTCAATTGAATCCTGAACGTATGCATCGTATCTCTGCAATAGTCTCCATTAGAAGCTTGAAATTTAGCAAAATATCTCTTGTTAGACACTATTTAAAGCAAAAGATGAAAATCATCTGAAATTAAACACTGAAGGGTGTGAAAGAGGGTTTTTACGTTTTTGAGTCTTTTCACCATTCAATATATATATAAAACGTTAAAAACCACTAATTTATTGATTTATCTATCCACACCGAGCTCAAACCACTGAAGGTAAAAGCTTGTCATAGGGACAACAGGCTCCTTCCATAAGGTAGAGGCTTACTAACAACAGATTAATTGAAATTTAACCCTTCGTTAAAAGTGCGTGTTGAAGTCTAAACCTTTTAACCGTATTTCTGCAGATGTTTCGAATAGAAGCTTGAAATATAGCAAAATATGTCTACTATTAAGTTGAATTAAGCTACAAGATGAGATTCTTTCGAAATTTAACCCTTAAGGGATCAAAGGATGTGTCGAGGTTTTTAAGCCATATCGTCATAAGTCTGCAGTGGCTTCCTGTAGAAGCTTCAAACTTAAAAAAATAATTACAAGATAAAAAGAACTTTTTATATACCATATTTTTAAATTTTCTGTTGAATCATATAAATACTACCGAAGGCAGCGGAAACCCAGAAAAATTGGCTAAAAGTATTAAAAAATATTCATTGCTATCGTGTTTTGAGCTATTATAAAAGTTTCAAATGGCTAGCTAGCCGGAAAGTTAGTTGAAAATCGTCGATTGCACGCTTTGTAATGGTAACGCTGCCGAAGGCAGCAGTGTCCCGAAGCAGTTGGTTCAAAATATATTTTTAAAATGCATTTTCACCGTGTTCTGAACTATTCTGAAAGTTTCAAATGTCTAACTAGCCGGGAAGTTAGTTAAATAAATTTTCTGTCGAATCATATAAATGCTGCCGAAGGCAGTAGGGAACTGAAATAGTCGACTAAAAGTATTAAAAAAAATGTATTGTCACCGCTTTCTGAGCTGTCCTGAAGGTTCCAAATGTCTAGCTAAACAAACAAACAAGAATCGAAGTTAATAAAAACGTGGTAAAATGTGTTTTCTTAGGCCTTACTTAAGGTGAAAGATGAAGATGTTCAGAAATTTAATGCCAACAGAGGTAGTGGTAATGGATGTTTTTTTTTTTTTTTTTTTTTTTTTTACAAATCACTATTTTTCTATACATTTGATCGAAGTTGATCTTTATATGTACTCAGAATAAACAGTTTTCTGCCAAACTGGTCAAATTAATTGGTTTTACTTTCAGTTTTTCTTTTTTAATTTTTTTTTTTTTAAAGGACGTATATAACTTCTAGTTTATATATGCAAGTACATATTTATTCTTTTTTGTCGTACAACTATCGTTTTAGATAAAAAATTGTATACATAAATTATTATTTACCAGTCTTAAAAAAATAATTTTACATTTCAAAATAATTTAGGTATCTGAAATTTATGTCTAGTATTTTTTTTTTCCTCTCTATCTTAAAAACAACTATCTTCAAATTTTAGAGAAACAAACTTCTTTGAAAATTCAATTTCTTAAAATTCATGCTTGCAAGAAGACTGAAGAAAAAATATATTTGAGCTATCTTCTCTGTAAATTTAAACAGATGGATATCAAAACAAACATATTTCAATCTGATTGTGCTGAAGCTATTCTAAAACAAATAAAAGCGATCTACTCCTCTTCGAACTAAAATTTCGAAGAGATATGTCGAAATATTCTGCAAACTATTTCCTTTGGTTTTACGAGTAAAACTATATATTAAAGAATTTATTCTTAAAAATTCGCTTTTTTATTTTTGAGGGCTAATTTAATTTTCTGAAAAATACATAAATAATAAAAACAACCAGACTTTTCTCAAAAGTAATTATCATGGACTATGTAAAATAATAGTTATATATCTAAACAACATTGAAAATGCTGTAACAGAACTAATACTAAACCCAGTAAAAATATTTAACGTCTTGAACGCCAAAGAGAAAAACTGAATAACAGATAGCTGTTTCGGTAGAATTTAGCATATTAAAATTTCAGTTCAAACTTCAACCACTATATGGAGTAAAGTTATAAGTAACACCATAATATGCTTCAGCCTCACTTTTAAGTTTTCTACTTCTTGCGATTGAATTTCAGTCGCACCAAAACTTGGAGAAGTGTTTCGGCGTACATGCAGTTGTAATTCCCTTTGTATTCAAGAGATGACGCCAATAGAACGCTGAAAATCAAAGGCTGTAAGACAAATCGTCATGAAATTTTCTGCATTAATTCTTGATCTAGACCTGAAACAAATTTCTTGTTTTGTAACAGAGAACCATAAAATCACACAAACACATAGACATACCGGCATAGAGACGTAAGGACATACCTAAAAATGAACAAACGGCGTTCAGGGCATCACAAAACATGTAAATTTAACGAAAACTAAAAAATCAAAATTTTTACAAATCCAGTGCTTTCTTCTTTTAAAAATAGAAGAAATCTAAGTCGTAAAGGTAGTAACATACGCCATTCTTTACGTGAAAATCTTTGCTACTTAAATCAACTATCGTTGATTCGCCTTACAAAAAAAAAAAAAAAATCTCAATTTTTTAAAAAATATTTTAGGAATATGAAATTTCGGACTAACATTTTTCTCTATTTTAAAAACAAATATCTTAAAAAATTAGAGAAATAAATAATATTTATTTTTATACATGTTTTTTTTTAAATTCAATTTGTTTACAAGAAAACTGAAGAAAAAGTATATTCGAAACATCATCTTTGTAAATTTAAACAGATGGATATCGCAACAAACGTATTTCAATCTGAATGTGCTGAATCTATTTCTGAAAACAAAAACAAACAAACAAACAAAAAATATCTACTTTTCTTTGCAGTAAAATTTCTAAGAAATATTTCGAAATTTTCTGAAAACTATTCCCTTTTTTTATATTTCGAGAAAAATATATATTTCAGAGAATTTATTATTAAAGATCCGCGTTCTTATTTCTTGGTAATTGTCTTTAAAGTTCTAATATGATTTCTTGGAAAATACATAAATAATAAAAACAGCTCAATATTTTCCGAAACCAGTTACCGGAGAATAAAAAGAATAATAGTACTGTATATAAGGAATAGGAAATTTTCGACAAATATATATATATTTTTCTTTATAACAGACATCTATGAATGTCAAAGAAACACAAATTTTATAATTATTTAACTTCATTTGAACTTCATGTTTTGAAGAAAATTGTAGGAAAATAAATTTTTAAATTCCATTTACGTGATTCCAAACAGATGGGTGCCGTAACAAAAATAATTCAATTTAAATATATTGGATCTATTTTTTAAAATAATAAAAATGATCTCCTTGCTTAGCATTTAAATTTCAAAGAAATATTTTGAAATATTATGCACAGAATTTCTTTTCAGAACAAAAATTTATTTCAGAGAATTTGTTCTTAAAGATTCACATTCTTATTTTTTGGTAATATATATAAGAGGCTAATCGAATTTCCTGAAAAAGACATAAATAGTTAAAACAATAACATATTTCTCGAAAACAATTATAGAAGAATAGAGAGAATAGTAAAAAGAAAATCGTCTGCTGCATATTTTAGCATTTTCGCCCACAAATTTTATTATTTTCAATACATATATAGGAATGGAATTCATAATTTAATTTATGAGTGCTGTATAATTTTATACATAAAAAAAAAAAAAAAAAAAAAAAAAAATTAAACATTAATTGGTTCTTTATCTCTTTTATTATAATTATATTTACTGATATTTAAAATTCTTATTCTTATTATTCTTATTCTTATATCAATTATTGGATAACTGAGAGAATAGTAAAAACGAAATCGTCTGATGCATATTTTACTATTTTCGCCCACAAACTTTATTCTTTTCAATACAAATATAGGAATGTGGTTTATAATTTATGAGTAATATATAATTTTATCCATTAAAAAAAAAAAAAAAAAAAAAAAAAATTAAGGAAAATAAAATATTTATTGGTTTATTATCTCTTTAATTATAATTATATTTAGTGATATTTAAAATTATTTTAATATCTCTGCCTAATACAAAAATTTAATTTGCTGTTACTTTTTTCTATATAAATAAGAAGAAAGCATTGGATTTAAGAAACTTCTTGACCTGTGGTTTTTGATGCATTTACACGTTTTTAGATGTCCTAAAACTGTTTCATTATGCTTTGCTTAGTTGCCAACTCTTCAAATTTTTTAACACCATTTTTTTTTAGATTAGTTATCTTTAAATATTTTAATTGTAGGTTTTTTCGTTACTAAATAATGCAAAAATATTTGCATTGGAATACTGATGTTATAAAATTGCGAGGGTTGTCAACTACGTCCTTACTTTTCAGCAATATAAAATAGTCTATTACAAAATGTAAGGCGAACTCGGGTTGCATACTAAATTTTGTTCAGCAAAGAATTTTGTTTTCGTGTATGTAATACAAAACATTGATCCCTTGTTCTACATAAAATTAATTTTAAAATACATATATACTTTTATCAAATGAAATTAAATTTCCACTTATTGTGTTACATTAACTCAAATTAAAGCGAAAAATACTATTCCTGAAGAATTTAGACTAAACTTTAGATGAAATACCGTTCCATTCAGAACGAGTCAACAAAAAGAAAATGTTTTAATTTCCTGTATTCTCTCTTAATTAAACAAAACGAGCAATTTCGAAAACAGAATTTTCTCTTTTAATGCAATCAAATTACCGATATATTAGAATTATTACAAAATTTTCTAAAAGAAATGGCAACAACAATTTAAAAGGCTACGGAAACACGAAACACTTCAGAAACATTGTTCGATTGTATAAACCACCTTTTTCAAATACACTTTTAAAGGAAATTTTTTAATACTTGTTTTAAACTTCAAGAAAACCATTTCCGTTTTCGATTGAAGAAGAATTGAAATTTAAAATTATTTGCACTTTTTTTTCTATCTTTCACTTTTTGTCCTTTCATAAGTAATCAAGTGAAAAAAAAAATTAAAGAACCTTTTCTTTTAAATACTGTTTTTTCCTTATTAATACATACTTTCATTGCACTAGTTATAGGTTTGGTTTACTTTGTTTATACCCTGAAAGGTCTTTTTTTTTTTTTTTTTTTTTTACACTTGAGATTAGTTAGACCAAGATCTATGGCATAGAATCTATTTTGAATGTCTACAAGTATCCATGCCTATACTGGGAGTCGAACCCAACACCCGGTACTACTAAACACTACTAAAGTCTAGAATGCAGCCATCATATTGGTACTAGTCACATTTATATTCTATTTTTTCCTTTACAAAAAGTCCCATCTCTGGCTGACAGGTTTATGTTCAGAAACTGATAGATGGAAGATGCAAGGTTCGACTCTAGCTCGGTGTCTTCAACCTAGATTTTCGAAGTTTATCATGTTTTTTTTTTTTTTTTTTCGGAACACGCTTGCACGTGGGCTTGGACTTCAACCTATGAAAGCACTCCACCCAGGTATAACAACCTTGCATAGTTGAATGTCTACAACACTATAACGAACACCGTGCGCATCTACAAGAAAATTAAAGTATATAATTACTTAAACCTCTTTGTAGGGAAATTAATTTTGATTATCCAACTACTTTCTATTTTAGATCATAGAGGCAACTGTTTTCATTCTGAGAGAAAATCGTCGTTATTATCCACTATGAATAAAGTAGGGCAAAACACTTTCCCATATTACGAAGTAGAGTTATGGTTGTAACTCGTAGAAAGAAAAAGCAAAAAAAAAGTAAATAAAATAAATAAATAAATAAATAAATAAAAATGATAATAATTTAATTTAATTATTATTATTATTATTATACTTGAATCAGTATAAAAAAATTACTGTAAAAAATTAAGAAAGTAAAATTATGCTTTACTCATAAATTGTGAAACATATTTTCATGTTTCATAATAGAGTTACAGGAATAGAAAACGACTAAATGAATGAGAACTATTTTTTCAAAAAAATATTAATAAATAAATAAAATCATGATTAATACATAGATAACAAAAGAATGTTGAAGAGTGCGGGATACAATTATAATGGGCTCTTCCCACCGTCGTCTGCTCAATCACGTGATAGAGGAAAAGGAATAATCGAATTCTGAGAATCGAATTCAATTAAATATTGTTCTTAAGAACAAAAAAATTCATATTTAATATAAAATAAAATAAAAGTAATATTGTGCATTTGTAAACAGTAGAATAATTGTATTTGTAAATTAAATAATTTTTAAAAAACATTTTATGTCTTTATTTATTTTTACCTATAAGAATCGTTTTTTGTATATATTGTAGTGTAACTGTAACATTAACTGATCTAGCAATAAATAATAGCTTCTTGTGGAATGTTTATGGATTATAATTTGAAATTTTAAAATGTTTTCCTTTAATTTAATTGCATAAAGGTGTTACAACAAGTTAATTAACTTAGTTACTGGTCTAAATGGATTTACGTAGTACGATATTGCACTATCAAGGATTTAAGTACAAAAAATCAGAGTATTAAACATGTTCTTCATGAACATCAATGACAAACATAAACTAAATGATGATTGTAAATGCATACAGCAAACAAAAGATGATGAATAATGATATAAAATGGATTAAAAATGATGATTTATAAAAAATAACACAGATTAAATAGGATTAATCATAAATAAAAATAGAAAATATGTTATTTCAGCAATCGCTATAGATAAACAAGACTTCGTCTGCTATTTGTTTTTCCACTTTCATGTGACCTCTGACGTCAGGTGGGAAGAGCCCATTAAAGAGTTAATGAACCAGTGAATGTTTGAATAAATTCTGTTAAATAATTTTAAAAACCTAAAAAGTAATAACACGTATCGCGTATAAATTGCGTAACGCATTTCCATATTTTTCGAGAAGTAAATAGTCATTTTGAACAAAAGTACTATAATCTATAAGGCGTATAGTTCAATTTTAACACTTTCCAACAATGTTAAAAACTCTTTATGATCAGTTTGACTGTTTGTCTCTAACTGTTTTAAATATTCAAGAAATACCCTTGAAACTGATACTGCTAGTTACCACTACTGGTTTGCGTACGCGTATTCCAAAGCATTGCGTTTTATGAGGGGTATTGTTATAAACCATATTTTAATAACTTTATTTTGCATAAATCTTAATGAAACTGAAATATGTTATTTAAGTTCATTATCGGATGTTCCCTAATGTAAATGGAGTAAATACTCGTAATGGTTTGTGTACAGGGACACCCGAAAGTATTCCAAAGCATTGCGTTCTGTGTGAAGTATTTCTATAAATTATATTTTAATACCTTTAATTTGCACAAATATTAATGAAATTGAAATATGTTATTCAAGTTCACTGTCGGATGTTTTTTTTACTATTGAAAAAAGAGTAAATACCACCCCTGGTTTGCATACAGGATACATAATTTTGTATACAGTCTAGTATTCATGAAAATATGTGGATAAACAAAATAATTAGATTAAATTTTGTTTTATATTTTGCAGTATTTTAAATTGAGATATGCCGTTGAAAATTCGTAATATTTGGTTTTAACGCCCGATGCCCGATAATTCGATTCTGAATATTTTTGAAAGTGTAGAAATATTAGGAAGGGCTTGAGGGGGAGGGGGGGGGCGAAGGGAAAAAAAAGGAAAAGGAGTTACAGCGTTTGAAATTGGCATTATTGGGTTTTAAGGAAAGATCAATTGCGGATATTTTCAAGTGTAAAATTATTAGAAGGGACGGAAAAGGGGGGGAGGGGCAATAACGTAGAAAAGGAACGGTTGTTTCGGAGAAAACAACGGAAAACCCAGAATGCCTTTATTTTTTATATATTGCAGAGTTTCGAATTCTTATATTCCTTTCACATTTCATACTATTGATTTTTAACAGTATTTAGCCCGGAATTACGCAAGTTTCGGAGAAAACCACGAAAAAGTCAGACACAAATCGTTTTATAATAGTGTTTATATCATTTTTGTATCTCAGCTTCTAATCAGCATAATTTCAAAAGTAATATGTCATTTTGAAACTTATTTGAATTGAATTTCAAGAGTAGACGCCACGAATTTCTGTCACCTTCCATTAACCTTCTCTCGTAAGTAATGGAATTCGAGATTTCACGTGATTTACACGTTTTAAGGTGTCCTGATTAGGTTTTTCTTTTGTATCTCAGCTACTAATTAAAATAATTTCATAAGTAATACATCATTTTAAAGCTTTGTTGATTTGGAATTAAAAAGTAGATTTTCTACAGCTAGATGGCGCTGCAATATTTTAAAATTTCAATATTTCGAATTCTAAATATGATTATATTATTTTTAATGCATCATTCGAAAGTTATTTTAAAGTAATTTTATATTATCAAATAATCTACATTAAATTTATCCAACAGAGGGCGCTAATCGCAATTATTCGAGATTTCACCTGATTTATATGTTTTAAGATGTCCTCAAGGGGGGCAAAAAATTAGAATTTGAGTTAGACCGTTCAAAATTGGTATATATAGGTTTTGGGTGCCTACGAGTCGAGGATATTTTCGAAAGTGTAAAATTAAGGAGGGACAGGAATGGTGGTGAAGAAATGCGCGCGCGCAGCGAGCGCATATATGAATTCGTGAGCACCGCTCGCTCACGGTCTACGCTGACGAAGGCAGAGGTGACCCGGTGTTAGTTTTTACCCGATCAGAAATGATTTTTTTTTTTTAATTCCTTTTCTTAAGAATAAAGGTTTGTGAGTTATAACATGGAATTTTGAGAAGTCATAAGGGTGGTGAAGGAATACGCGCCCGCAGCGCTCATATATATGCATTCGTGCGTGCGCATCGCGCACGGGTCTATGTTGCCGAAGGCAGTGTGGACCCGGTGCGACATTTTTCCCGATAAGAGTTATTTCTTTCTTTCTTTCTTTTTTTTTTTTTTTTTTTTCCACATGATAAAAATTAATGCAATTTTGAGAATTCATTAATTATAATGATTCATTTAAAAATAGTGACCAGCGAAGCGGGTGTAGCCGGCTAGTCCAAAATAAAAACTTGAATAACCCCCCTCCCTTCACAATCCCCTGCGACCTTATTTTGAGTTTTCAAACATATTGTCTTAATGACTGTAAAAGTAAAGAGTTTTGGGTTTAATCTCTTTTTGGCTAAATGTGGTAAAAAATCAACTTAACTCAAAAATTTTGTCTTTTGCAGATAACCTAATTTACAACTACACTGTAAGAAAACACGGAAGCTTTTACAGCAAAATATGTGCTGGCACCCATATTGCCAGCACATTCTGCTGTTAAATAAGGCAATTTACAGCGGAAACATCTGTAAAAAAAAACACTCTTTTACGGCTGTTTCTTCTGTAAATAACTTCTTTTTTACTTTCCCCTTCCATGCAACCATATTGCCAGCATATTATGCTGTAAATCTACCGTTTTTTTTTTTTTTTACAGTGTAGATGAGTCTTATACAGACACACTCAACATTTATACTGCGCGAGAAATTAGAGAAACGTTAAAATACAAATTTGCATGTAACTTATTTATCAGAAAAACTATTAATGTGTAGTCTTTTTTTATGAAATAAAATAATATTTCCTGTGAGAAATAAATATTATATTGTAATACTCTTGCTGCCTCAAATAGTGAACAATCGGGCGGACACATTTAGCAGGACTTTAGCAGGTGTATAAAGAAAATCCGTTGATATACTGACACGTGTATAAAGCAAAGTTTTATCGTATTAAAAATCAGCCATGAGAAACATTCTAAAACAAATATGGTTTTTGTCTTTATGAATAGTACTTGTTCATTTTGTTATGTTTCGTGCAGTATAAATTTATTAAAATGTGCTTTAAATAAGTAACCCGCATAAACTGTAATATGTTTTTTTCTTTTTTTCTTTTTTTTTTTTTTTTTTTTTTTTTGTAAAAAAATAAAATAAATAAATAAATAAAATAGTAATAATAATAATAATAAATTCAGAAAAATTACAGAAAAATATTCCATCTCACAAATTCTCAGTGTACTCTAATACAAGTATTTCAATTTTTCATAGTATGTAAAAATTACATTATATTGCTTTACGGAAATTTCTGTTGCACTTTATGCAATTCAATATCCAAACCAATGTAATATACATGCAATTTTGAAATAGCTTTCAAAAATACGTCACATAAATTTACTGTATTACTAGTAAAGTTAATCACACAAAACAATTAAAAATGTTGGTGTACAAATTTGTGAAAAATAAGCTAACTCTGTATTTTTGAAATACAAAATTCTTCCTAAATACAAACTATTAGGTAAAATTACAAAGAGTTTTATCAGAAAACTGCAACAGCAATCTAAACCGTTAACGGATATAATTCTAAAGAAATATTTTTAATGCTTCTAACTTCAAACTTTTCTAAAAATTTCTTTCGTATTCTAAACTAGGATGAATTTATTTCCATTTTCTCGATCGAAGAAGAATTAAAATTTTAAATTTTCGCACATTCTCCTTTTCTATCTGTAAAACGACGCACTTCTCATCGTTTCATGAATAATGAAACAAAAGTTTTTTCATTGATACGAAATCTTATCTTTAAAATGCTTTATTTTTCATTACTCATTATTAGTTTAACGTCTTGCTTGTTAGTGATGAAGCTGTTTATATATTTTGCTGTTTTAGTTAAGTTGTGTTTTTAGAAAATAGTTCAGCACTGTATTTTATTTATTTATTTATTGAAAATTTAACTGTGACACGTATTTTAATTTCAGAAAGAATGCATTAAAGGGATAGTTCGCTGTAAGAATAACTAATGAATCTGCAGATAAAGAGCTTCAACTATTTATTTGTATTATTTATTATTTATCAGTGAATTTTTATATATTTTATTTTATAAATGTATAAAATTAACTCATTTAATAAAGAAATAAATTTCTGTATGTAAAAGGACTGCCATTAACTCATCCTTGTTTGAATATTACTTTTTTTCCTTTAACTGAATTTAAGTGCAACAATTTATTATGGAAGATTTATAAAAAATTCTATACACACCAAGTAAATATCTTTACGCATAAAATATTCTAATAGTTCGCAAACCGTTAAGTTTCAAGAAATCATATTTTATTAAGTCTTATTTACCTTAGATTTTGTTTAGTGACAGTTTCTATTTTAGGATAACAGCCTGTGAACTTACAGCATTTATACACACATGAACAAATTTCATTAAATACTTTGTTTTCAAACTTATTCAAAAAACAAATATGACAATAATTAAAAGTTTAAAACCTTCAAATAAGTTGTAATATACTTAAAATATGAATATAAATCTACATATGAAATGAAAGTATATTGGTAAGTATTGGTAAGTATAGAACAATGGAAAAATATCTTCATTTATATTTCTCTGGGATTTCAGCTTGTTTTATATACATACATCCATAAATCATAAAAAAGAATAAATCTTACATACATTTGAGTGAGGAAAGTGTGTCTCTAATTCTGTGCACTTACCTGTAATAAAAAGATGTAAAAGAATTAAAATTTGTTAGACATTTTCATATAACGAATACAGTTATAAAGAAAATAATAGAAGTAATATACGCTTCAAGCAAATAAGATTACAGTCAATGAAAAATATAGGAAAATGTAAATGATTTATTTTATCCCCAAAAGATTATTGATTTCTATCGGCAATGAAGAATTCACCCCTATATATTATATTTTATATACGTTCCAAAAATATTTTTTATGTCAAGAAATAATAGTTATTTTTTGAAGTAACGATATATAGTGAAAATTTCATTTCGTATAGTTAAACATCAGGCACAAACCTGGTTCAAAATATATCAAAACAGAGTAATAAATTTTGTAAGAAAGAAAAAAAACATTCTTTACTTTCTTAAAATTTATTTTCGGAGACATTTCCACACTTAAATAAACTGTTAAAAATAACAGTTCAATGTTTCACGTTTATTGATTATTTTAATTTTAATTTTAATTTTATTTATTAGTTTATTTTATTTATTAATTTTATTTGATGGGGGGGGGGGGGTGTAATTACACAACAAAAATACCCTTCAAGTCATTAGAATAATAAAAATTACTTTACATAAAAAAGCAAAAAAAAAAAAAAAAAAAAACTAAGATTTTTATCAGTTATTTTTTTAACGATTCAATAAAATTGGACATATTTAAAACTTCCATTTATTATTATTTTTTTTACTCGTAAATATTATATATGAATTATTTTTGTGCTTTATTGAGTAAGAAAATAGTTCTGGAAATATTTAGATTGTCTAGCTTCAAAAGTTTTGAAAAGTAATTTTTCTTATATTTTAAATTGTGAAGCATTCATTTTTCATTCTCAGTCGAAGAAAGATTAAAATTTTAAATTTTCACGCGTCTTTCCTTTTCTTTGTGAAATGCCGCACTTCCCGTCTCCTCACTATCGTTAAAAGAATAATTTCTGCTGAGAAGAAATGATACCTTTCATACTTATTTTCTCATTATTTTAAACTATATTGTATTCACATAGTGTAAGAAATGTTTCTGTGGTGCTGGTATTCTTTATATTTTAGCTTCTCTTATCCACATATGGTAAATACTATTAGTGTCTTAGGTCAAATTAATTACCTGTCCTGAATTCAAAAGTTAAGTTAATTATTAATAAAATATTAGTTATTTTGTACATTATTTATATCTTTGTAATAGATTTCATGCAAAATAAAATCAATTTTTTTTTTAATGTAAATATTTTTGCATATTAACCCGTTAGCGCGCAGTGTCCTCATTTGAGAGCAGCTAATAAAATGGAACGTATATTTTTTGTGGTTTCTTGGAATGATTTCTGCTTTTTAGAGACAGTTTATAACGTCATTCTCAATGATCCCTGAAAGTTTTATGTGATAAACTATTAATTATTATCTCATAATTTGGACAGTCATTTTATGATTTTTCATTCGTTGCACATATCTTTGCTTTTTGCGCAGGTATACTAACTTAAATCAAGTTGAATAATAATATATATTATAATACTTTACTTTCGAGATCTTTGTCAACATATAATAAGAAATTAGTCTGTCAACTCAAAGTTTTACTAACTCGAAGTTTTCTCGCTAGGACACTAAGCGTCAATAAATGAAGATAGGCTTTAAATTTAAAACTATCAGAAGAATTGTTTAAGTTAATATATTTTACTGTCAGTTGTCTATATTAATTTAGAAGTGAAATAATCAGCTAATAATATTTTGCAAAATTAATTCGGGCGTTAACGGGTTAAGGGACAGTCAAACATGTAAATAAAACATTTTCTACTTAACAAACTTAATTTTTCAAAACAGTGATGTACCTACAAACCACATTTTAAAATTCAATGTTTTTGCTAAGACCACAGAAAAAAAGCTAATTTTGGTTTTTGATACGGTATGAAACTGCCGACAAATGCGTATTTTCAATTTATTTATTTCATTTTTGAATTTTTGGAAATTACAAAGACATTAACTAAAATTCAAAATTAGAGTTCAATCTGAAATTAAATAATTTGATCACGTGGTTTTTAATTTTATTTAATGAAATTAAGAATTAGATCTCTGTCTTAAGTGGAATAATTTGATCGAGCACTGTTTAACTCTTTTCAGCGCAAGGTAATTAGAATCATTTAAATTACACCTGCCACCGGAATTCACGAATAAAATTAAAAGAAAAGAAATTGACGACATTTTCTGCTATGTCATAAAAGTAAAATTTTGCTAAAAAAAATTCCGAGATGAGTTTTTGCAGTTGAAAATTAAAATTAGGTGATGCTGTAGTGGCATCACCGCCCTTGAAAGTGATAACTTTATTTCATACCAACGAGATAAATAAAGTAGAGTGATAAATGGTAACCCTGACATGGTCCAACATGAGTCATGTGACATGAACCCTCTATGCGTTGGTTCCCTTGGTAACAGCTTATTTTCAATAAATTTCTATGGCAAAGGTTTGGAGGTTGTTCTTGGCAAAAGTCAAAACCGCCAATGTTTTTGTTTACTTATGTAGTTTATTATTCTTTTTTCTTAATCATTTTGATTTGAATTTTACTTCTTTTTTATTTCGTATAGTCGAAATTTAACCGACAAAATGCTTAAAAATAGTTGATAAATTATTATTTGTAGTTAAATTTATCTCTTTTAAAAGTTTAACTTTTCTTTATAAACACTTTTAATCTTTGTTGGGAAATGATGAAAAAAAAAAAGTATTTTATTTTTTATTATAATGTGAAATATGTTAAAAATTATTTTAAAAACGATTTATTTCGGTTATTGGACTGTCGTATTTCATAATAATAAGGATAATTTGCTGAATGGAAATTTTAAATGCCAAAATAGCGATAAAGGGCCAAACATAGCAATATATTGCTTCATGTCACGTGTTTCATCTTGAACCACGGAAAGCTAATCCTTTATCCACTGAATCAGCACTCTAATTTATTTATCTCGTTGTTTCATACATTCTTGTTTTAATCAATTTTCGAAATATAAATGGCTGGGTACTCAGTCTAAACTCTTAAATTTCTGAAAACCGAGACGTTTCATCGGGGAAAAAGATTTTTCTTTTTTGTGTTTATATTTTTTTTTCGGGAACCCGTTCCAAATTTGAAAGAAAGATGTAAGAGTAGATGATATGTATGGTAAAACATGAAGCTAAAATTCTAGAAGCCATTAATTAACACAATATTAGTTAATGTTTTGGAAGACTGCGGTAGCGATACTATTGGAACCATAGATATAGTAATATTATATAGATATATCCATAGATATAATAATAAGATACAGATTGATCATTGGGGGGGGGGGGGGGGTTCCTTTTTACTCGGAGAAAAGTCCACAATATGGCCGTCTTTCTCCGAGTGAATACACACAGATAATTTTGAAAATAAAATTTATGAATAATTTATGTACTAATGAAAAACTAAAGATACAATTGAAAATTCATTTTTTTTTTTATTTATTTCTTTTATATATTTATTTAATTTAGTTAATATTTAAAGTTAAACTCTTTTTATATACTAAAACTAACGTTCTTTACCTACGCCGCTGCAAACTATATTTAAAAGAATTTTGAAAATTCTGTATTACTTCCTAATATAAAACCTTAAAAAATATCAAACTTTAAAAAATGCATTCCATTAAAAATCAAACCAGTTTTTATTTCATAATAATAACAAAGCAACTGATTATAAAATTATATTTTTCATAATTTAATCAAATATAATTTACTTTTCTGATAACTTATCCATTTCTTTTCATAGATTTATTAGAAGAATTAAAAGACGCAATATTTCAACATTTTGAAAATTCATCAGCATTCTATTCTATTCTATAACAATTGCCGAGTTTCAATGGTTTCAATACCACTATATGGCTGATGCCAAAAAAATTTTTCGGCAACAAAATTTTTTGCATAATAGCAATGGGATGATTATCTATATAAATTACTACATCTATCGATCTATCATCTCATATTATCGAGCAAACATTTTTGATGCCGAAAAAAGTTTTGGAATCAGCCATTAGAATGCATTGAAAAAGAGAAAAAAATGAAAAATGAATTTGAAACTGTATCTAGAGTTTTTCATTTACATTTAGTACACAAAATATTCACAAATTATTCGTGTGCATTCCATAGGCCTATTATAAGAGTGGACGGAGAAATCCATTATTAAGGGATTATAAGAGAAGGTGACAAAGGTGAAACACCAGACAACTCGAAAAAGGTTACCTTTTATGGTATTTATCGCAATATTGGCGATATTTTGTTTTGAATATAAATATTTTATTATTATTATTATTATTATTAAAAGGTACATCTAGAAAAACTTTTGTAAAATGCTACAGCTGCTGAAATTTATTTTTACCTTGTTATTAACACTTTCCAACAAAATTCAAAAGCGCTTATGAGTTCAGTTTGTCTGTCTGTCTATACCCGCTTTAACTCCTATAAATAATCATAGAATTTCTTGAAATTAATCTATGGTACAATATACTAACTAATTTAATTTAAAAATATAAATTTAAGAGTTATAAACATTTTACAAAAAAAAAAAAAAAAAAAAAAAAAAAAAAACTTAAAAAGTACAAAAAAATACAGAGGCTGTTCGCACATTTTTTAGACGATTTTATTTCGCCGTAAGAAAAAATCGTCTGCATGGAAAATTTTATTTTCACAGCAATTGTATTTTTTGGAAGTTTTATTTATCGTCTGAAATTTGAATTTTTGTTTACATGCAAAATGACGCTTTTAAAAAGGCAATGGATGGAAGGATACGTTTCCGCTCTTTCCGAATAGAACATACTGCAGAACTCTTTATGAAAAACATTTATCAGGACAAAAATAGAAAAATGTCGTAGCAATAGATGAAGCTTGGGTCTATTTAAGTGATTGCAACAAAAACAAGATCAATTATTATCATGAAAGAGGAGAAAAAATTTTTGCTACATTGTTCAAAGAATCAAAAGAAAGTTTTTCTAAAGGATTTATGATTGTCGGTGGTTTTTCATAGAAAAGCAAGATAAAGGTAAAAAATTTTGACAAAAATGTCAAAATCAACTCTAAATACTATCAAGAACATATTTTAACTCCGATTTTTAAATATGAAATTACAGATCTTTATCCACAATTCCACCAGTCCGTTGAACTGCATCAAGACAAAGCAAGCAGCCACACATCACAATCCACAATAGCTCTCCTAGAAAAAATGGAACAAGAAACGGGAATTAAAACCATACCCTTCACTGATATTCCGTTTAAATCTCCAACTGTATCACTAATGGGTTTTATGCTTTTGGACTTTTAAAATCTGCCTTATCCAAACACCAGCCTACAACGCTTTGTGGACTTTGGAAAGCCGTTGAAGAGGAATGGAACAAAATACCTCTTCCGATATTACAAAAAGCATTATTATCATGGAAATTACGATGTAGAATGATAGTTAAGAACAAGGGATATCAAACTGAACATTTAAAACACGAAATATGAGTGTAATTTTTTCGGTATACTCCATCAAAATCGTCTAAAAAAAGTGCGAACACCCTCTGTACAATATTAAAAATCTTACCCGTGAAATATAATCCCCATTTTACATAGCTTTTAGAGCTTTTTAGATTAGAGATCATCTAATCACTATTCAAATCTAGATTCAAAACATTTAACTTTTAAAGGGAAATAAAAATTTTAAAAAGAACTTTAAGAAAGAAAGGAGAGATATCGTCTGCGTCAAGAGAAAACAGAGTTTAGAGCTTGGCGAGATATTTTCAATGTTAGCCAGTTTGGCTTCTTGTAGTTTAAGCAGTCACGTGATTTTTTTATGAGTGATCATTGCCACTGAAAAAGTTGCTATTGTCACGTTCACTCTTACAATAGGTCTGTCGTTTTATAGGTCACTCTTACAATAGTGTATTCACTCGAGAAAAGACGGCCATTAGTAGGTAAAATGGACATCTTTCCTCAAGTGAAAGGAATCATATTTTACCCCTCAATGACCAATCTATATATTATTATTATTATATCTATGATTGGACCGCCATCTTGAGTAGACAATAACTGCGCATGCCAATTCCTCTTCTACAATTTCTCTAAGGTACCAAATATATAAAAACTTAGAACATTTAGGTTATATAAGAATAACGTTGCCATTTTTTTTAAATATTTGTAGCAAAAAAAATCCGAATTTGTTCTACAAATATTCACATTCCTAGAATAGACAAAATACTGGACGAGTTGTATATTGTAAATGCATTTAATTATGTTGTCTTTTTTAGTTATCGTTTTATAGTAGATTTCAGCGGAATAAAGAGCAAAAGTTTATGAAACAGGATTAATATTGCCTGTTTAAAGACAGTTGAATATGCATGAGAAATTGTTCCACATAGAAAATATATTAATTAAAGCAGTGACATATTCTAATTGCATGATAATTGGTAAGACTGGATGCATTTAGCAAAATTAGAAAGAGAAGAGACTGTTTTCGATTGCTAATTAATAAATAAACATTCGTCTTTTCTGTTGCATTTAAAATTTTTATTTTTATGAATACAATAATTAAAATTCAGAGTTAGATTTTTGTAAGTAACGAAATAATTCAATTTCTTTCAATTTTTTAACACATTCATATTGATAAGTGAAGATTATCTGTTTTATAATTTCAACCCTTGTTTTATTCAATTTTTGCAATATAAGTGGCTAAATTTAAATTTTAAAAAATTAATAGTTTTGAACTATTTTATAAATATAAGCATTTACATCCAAAGAATACGTTCATTACATGAAGAAATGTACATTTTTAGAGCATCTAGTTATGTTTTTGTCTGTGAGTAACAACTTGTAGTGCAAAGTGTTGCGAAATATGACTGTAATTGCGTGCGAAAAAGGGTCAAATGTACATATACTTATATATATATATATATATATATATATATATATATATATATATATATATAATTTATTAACGAAATCAACGAATAAGATGTATTTTTTTTTTCTATCAAAACTACGGACAAAAAAGACAAATATTTTTCAAATACACATTAGGAAAGCATTTGATTTTTTGAAATTTACATTACGTTACTTTCAACACTATCCTGCCTATTTAAACCCTTAAAGGGTTTTGTAATGCCTGGTCAATTTTCATAAAATTTTACTTTTATAACATTGAGAAAAATTGCGTTTATTTTATCTCTTCTAACATTGTTTCTAAATTCTGGTTGGATTTTAAATAAGTAAAATTTCCTTACCCCCCAAAAGATTAAAGATATTTATAAACTTAATTTCACTGTCTGTTCGATCAAGCATTTCTGTAAATATTTGTTTTAATGTTTTAAGACAGATGTATTCAATTTCCTCATAGCATGTTTCCAACTAAAAATGATGTAAAAAATATTATTCATTTGTCGATAAGAACTCCCGAAAGAATTCAAATTTATTACTGTCTGTGAGAGATATTTCTTTAAATCATATTTATATATTTATCCGCACAAAATAAAAACAAATCAACATGTACTGTTTATATAATCAAAAACATATTTCTTATAAAATATTGTGCAATTACATAAACGATTGGCCTGATTTGTCACATAAAATATTTGAATTCAGTACAAAAAACAATTGGAAAGATATTTCCTTAATTACATTCATATACAACGTTAAGGAACAACATATTTTACCATGTTTTTATTAACTTCTATTCTTGTTTGTGTGTGTTTGTCCGGTACAAATCTTGTAACCTATTTTTATCTAATTTCCCTACGGGCGAGACATTTGAAACTTTTAGCATCGCTCAGAACCCGGTGACAACACAAAAATTCGAAGCCCGAATTTCGAATTTTCGAATACTTTTCTTTTAATTAATTAAAATATGAAAATAATAAGCTCCTAATAGCAATAAAAATAGTCATTAAAAAAATAGCTATAATTTAATTGTAGAAAAAAAAAAAAAAAAAAAAAAAAAAAAAATACGCGTTCATTTTCTTTCGACATAAAAATAAATACATTTAATTAAACGTGAGCGTTAAAAAATTATAAAAAGTTAAATTATGCATCTCACAAAAATTTTCGTCATTATCAGTTTAAAGATTTTTATACACATTGATAAGTGCTAATGTAGTTCATGATACGTTGTTTGTTCTAAAAGGAGTAATATTTTTATTTTTAAAACGATTTTATTTTTCATTATTTAGCGTATTTTATTAATGATTCATCAGAAAATTTAAAAACATGGTATATAAAAAGTTTTTTTTTATCAAATAATTATTACTGTTTTCTTCATTTGAACTTTTTTCTTTTTTTTTTTTTTTTTTTTTTTTTTTTTTGGTTAATGAAGATGTTAACATAAATTAGATTGCTTGTTATCAAAACATTTTTTGAATTGTATAATTTTAATATAAGTAATGATTTATAAACTCTTATTACTTCAATTTTTCTCAAAAATAAGCTTTGAAAAAAATGAAAAATTTTAACGGTTTTGGTAAAGAAAATGTTATAATAAATGGTTTAACAAAGCATTGCAGATAGGTGAAGATATACATGCCTTCATATGTTAAATTCAAACCCGAGTTTTATTAACTTTTTTCCCCCCCATTAACAGACTTCGGAAAAAGAGATTTTTATCAATTTGTAAATTTTCAGCATCGGCAGAATAAAAAAAAATATAAAAATATTAATAAACATCTTTAAAACGAGCACCTCATATGATTTTCATGTTTCGAATATATATATATATATACAGGGTGATCAGTTTAAAAGAGTACCCGTGGGTGTTTCTTATAACCTTTAAATCTGACGGATGTGGCAACAATTCTAATATTGAAGTATGATTGTTTGAATCTTGTTTAAGTTTGTGAGACAATTTCTAATACTGTTGGACTGTTACAACTTTATTTGTGAGATTAAACAGAAATGGAGACGCACAATGATTTTAATACTGTAATAATTTTATTTTTGAAAAACATAATTTAATTCAATTTTTTTGCGTTATCTTTCCTCGCAGAAAATGTTGAAAATGTTCGCCACCAATTTGAATACGAACATGAACACGTCGAACCAGGTTTTTGACACACTTCGCAGCATTGCTGGTGTTATTGACGAGATTTCTTCACTTATGATCTGTTTTAATTAATCGATGTTTGCAGGACTTCTCTGGAAAAGCCTATGAAATGATAATGTAAAAATGATAATGATAATGTAAATGCAATGTAGGAATGATAACTTAAAAAAAATGAATTAAGTTTTGTTTTTAATAAATAAAATTATTACAGGATTAAAAAAAAATGTGCGTCTTCATATCTGTTTTACCTCACAGATAAAGTCCAACAGTGTTGGAAATTGTCTCCCACACTTAAACAAGGTTCAAACAATTATAGTTCAGTGTTAGAATAGTTGCCACATCCGTCAGATTTAAGGGTAATAAGAAAAAACAACTGGCACTCTTTTAAATTGATCACCCTGTATTCACGTACGGTTATTCACACACGAAGAGAAGAAGAAAAAAGAAGAAACATAAAAGTGAAAACATGAGGAAAAATCTATTTTTAATGAAACACGTGAATGCTTGTGCATACTTGCCAACATCCTAATTAATATTCCGTAGTGTTATTAGTCCCACCATTTTTATCACACTAATTAATTTTTAGAGTAATATTCTCCAAATGCAATTACTGTTAAATAAGAAGGAAAATACTCTAAAAAGATACTGGTGTAAAAAAGAAGGCGGGGCTAAGAATACTACGGAATATTAATTAGTATGTTGGCAAGTATGCTTATGTACATCTTTACCTATTTGTCAAGCATCTTTAACCCTTTCAGGGGCGATGGTATATATTTTATACCACCTAATTTCAGTTCTCAACTGCAAAAATTCTTCCCAGAAATTTTACATAAAATTTTACTTTTTTACCTTATCTGAAAACATTCATTTATTACTTTTCTTCTAATCTTGATCTCAGATTCTGGTGGCATTTGATTTTAAATTACCTTAAATTAATTGCCCCTGAAGGGGTTAACACAATTTCTCGTTTAGTTTTCTTTTCTAAAACTTAAAAAGTTTTTTCTTTCTTCCAAAGCTTACTTTTGTGAAAATTTGAATTAATATCAGTTAAAACCTTATTATTTATGTTAAAGTTATATAACGTTCAATTAATAACTTTATAACGAACAAGTTATTTAAATTTTCTGTTCATGTTTTTATTTGTTTAAAAATTATGCCCAAAATAATAAAACGGGAAAAGTGGTTGTTCCTTAACATTTGGAAACGAGTGTATATAAACGTCACTAAATTTTCGGTAGTTTCTCCAAAGGAAGCTAATAACTAAAAATCAGAATTACAGTTCAATCTGTAATAATATATATTTTTTGATTATCCGTTTTTTCAACTTCAATTCTTAATATCGAAGATTCAAAATAAAAGCAATATTTGTTTTAGTAATTTTTCGAAACATAAAACTACGCGAAAATGTTCCATCTACATACGGACAGATATTTTCAGATTTAAAGAAAAAGTATTTTTAAAAATCCAATTTCTTTTGAGATTGATGTTTATAGAAAGAACAGATTGGAAATTATTTTTGAAATTCTATTCCCAGAAGTTCTAGCTGGCGAACATCGGCTGATGGATATCGTAGCAAACGTATTTTCTTAATCGCAATTGCTTCTTTTCATAAATAAATAAAACAAAAAATGCTACAAAAATGCTAATCTTATTTTTATTTTTATTGCAAAATAAGCTTTTTTTTTTTTTTTTTCCCAAAATGTTTTGTTAGATATTATTTATTAGCTTCTATTTATCTGCTGTTATTTGTAAATTTTAATTATTATTTTTTCTTTATCTATCTATCTATCTATATTGCTATCTATCTATATATCTATCTATCTATATAAATTGCTTTTGATAAAGTATTCGCCAATTTTTAAAATTTTCGCCTGTTTTACTACCACTATTTTTATACAAAAAGCACTATCGTATTTAATCACGGCACGTTAATATGACAATACAACAAAAATATCTCTAGATGAATAATGGTAGCAAAAGAGTAAAAAAATTTTCACCCTTGAAAGTGATCCCCCCCTCCCCCTTCAAGATAAAGACGGAAAATGTGATACCTGAGAATATGTTTATTATTTTAATTTGATGATACAAACACTCAAGTTTGTAGAGGAAATATTAGACCGTACACTATTCTAATAATATAGCACATTTTCCAATAACACTTAAAAAATGTAAGGATTGCTATATACAGTAAAGTCCAATATTAGAATTGGATATTACACAATTAAATTAATTAAGTACTTTTATGATTATTAAATTAAATCTTAATGAAATTATTATTATTATTATTTTTTATGAGAAGGACATTCAAAAATTGTGTTTTCTTTTTTTTTAATTACAAGTTAATGAATAACTAATCTTACTTATGTAAAGACTTTTCAATACTTCAAATACATATACATAATCACAGAAATAGATAGAGAAAAAAATATATTATGCAAACTGTATTTTATGTAAATGCAACTGTGTATTTTTTTTTCAATTGTCCAACAAAAATTTAATTTTTTGTTAAATCAATAATTAAATAACAATAATCGTTAAATATTTATATATAACTATCAATTGACATACAATAAAAAAAGCAATTTGCGTATATTACCTCACTGAAAATTCCTTTTTAGCTTATTGCTTTCTTCAAGATTCATTCGAAATCATGGTATGAGATTTCTGTTTTTTTTTTTTTTTTTTTTTTTCCCTCATACCCGTGATATTTCCGGGCTAATGCTTTAAAAAATAACTTACTAAAATGTAAAATACAAATCATGTCCCATATATACTTATTTTAATACATTTTTAAAATAAAAAATAGGGAATTTTATAACAGTTTTCTTTATAATAACGCTATGGTTGAAGACTTGATAACCAAAATACAGCAATTTACATTTTCACGTATAAGTTTTTAACTTTTTACGCAGTTTTTGTTGCGAGTTCACCAATATATTTCATTATTAAAAATTTAAAAGAATATATATATATATATCAACGTGCTTCAGTTAAGCACTTATCATGTAAATGCTTATATTTCATGAGATATTAAAAGTATTTGTATTATAACTGAAATATAAAATTGCTAAAGTGCTTTTCAAATTTTCTAAGTATATATAAACGTTAAATTTAGTTGAAAACCGTGTATAAAAGAATTAAAAGAATTATTAATACTTTTTTTTTAATTTAAAAGGAGTATGCGTTTAATTTATTATCTGATATGGTATTCTTGCAAAAATGCTGTATTAATATTTTTAAAATTAAATTTCAAGTATTAATTCAATACCTGAGTCCAATGTTCGAAAACAATCAAATCTTAATTTTTCCAGGATTAATAACTAACGTGTAAATAGCTTTAAAATTAGATTTGTTATACTAATCAAGTTTCAGTTTGTTCTGTATTAATACTGTCTAAAAAGTTTTCAAAATGAACACGAATTGATTTATTTTACAAACTCACTCAATAAACCTTCAAACTGTTAGTAATACTTGCATTAACATGTGAATGATGGAATGTGGCCATTTTTAGAAGTAATTAATTTGTATCCGACTAAACAGTTTTCTCACGTGATGTATACGAATACAAAAATAGAAACAAATATTAAGTTATGGATTTAATATATTATTATGTTGTAAATATCTACTTGCATTCATCCATTACTTGATTAAAATTGTTGTAATATATTCATTACGTTATCAGTAATGAATATATTACACTTTAACGCAAAAATTAATAATTAATAATCCTTCTTTATATTGATACTATACCATTCAAATCCCGTAAATAGGATTTGAAACATTAACTTAATATACTTTTACAACATAAACTTAAGTTTTGGAATTCGAATATTGATAGCTGAACTTTATGTTTTTTACTTTCTTCTATATTCAATAGAAGAAAGTATTAGATTCGTAAAAAATTTCGACCTCGGGTTTTTGATGGATTTACACGTTTTGAGAGTTGTAGAACACGATTTAACCGTTTTTAGAAAATGCATGTCTGTCTGCTGTATCTCAGGAGCTACTCCACAGAATTCATACAAATTGGTATGTAGTTACACCGTGACATAAATTAGTGCCTATCAAATTTTGGTAAAAATTGTGTTACAGGTTGCGTTGCCATCCCGCTTTTTCTGAATTTTTAACATGGTGGTATAAGACAAAATTTTGTATAAATGTGCATAAAGGGAATTATTTTTTAATAATCATAATGAAATTTACAGGCATTATTTATAATAGAGTTAGTCAACTGAGAAGAAATATTTGTATATGTAGAAGCATCGGCAACCCCCCCCCCCGGGAGGGAAGTCACCCCCTCGAGGGGAATAAATTTTCATAATGGGTATCTTTCAAATGAGCTCGCCAATACCTTTAAAATGAATGGTTGAACCACTGATGATCTGCGATAATTTAAAATACAGTTATCAATATTTTTTTCATTTTTAACAATATATATATATATATATATATGTATTTAATATTGAGAATAAAATGAACTTTTTTTGGATATTTAGCGTCATACTACTTCTCTAACATGGAAATCGTACTGCATTATCATGGAAGATAATTTTATTAAATAATGATTTTAATAAATTATTTTTACTGTGTGAATTTGCATAGGAAAATATAGAAGAAAGTCATGTGGTGGCCACAACATTCTAGTTTTTTTTTTTTTTTTTTTTTTTTTTTGTCTTTGAATACTGATTTTAAAAAAATATAACGAAAAATTTCTACCAAGTCGTGTTTTCTTGAAAAACTCCATTTTACTTCGACTTTTAACGCATACACAATATTTGCTCTTCTTGGTTAGTCGTCTATTTTATGTAAGTTACCTTAATAAAAACAAATAAAATTGTATGTAGGCGATTTTCTTTTAGAAACTGCACTATAAATGGATGTAAAATATACCCAAAGGAACTTTTCGTTTATCTCTCTACCGGAAGCGGCTCGTACGATTTAGCAACATTGGTTTTCATCCATTTAAACCTATAAAAAACAAACCAATTTGAAATATGAATTTGCTACACCAAGAATCGACCATTTTAAATAGATTTAACTGAATATCCACTGTTGCCAGATAGTACATGCAATATATTTCGAGAAAAAAAAATATCGATATCAATTTTACAAAAGTGCCTGACGTGATAGAAAAAGATGGAGGTCATTTTCAAAATCAGCACACAAAATAACATAAAGATCAGTGAACACTTCTCTTGTATTTCTCAAAAACTTTAATTTCGCAGGTCTATGTAATCAACCATTGGTGGCAAAATTTTCTGCTTAATCATTATTTTCATGCCACCTTAAAGTAAAAATATCACAAGTTGAAATATCGACACTTTTTCATCATTATATTATAATGTGCACGTATCCATCCACATTTCAAACGGGCTCAGCTAGAAATTGTATCTCCATACTTAAAAGCAAAATTCTTTTTCAAAATCTAATTTCATCAAAAATTCATATCTCAAACAGATATAAAATGAAATTATTTCTGAATTTCTGTTTCTTTCAATTTTCAAACATGCCTATCACTCGAATATTGATTATGTTTTCAGAAATAAACATTGAAGGAACATCCTTCGCTATTTTCATGTAAATCATTCAAAAAATATCTTTTTTTTTTTTTTTTTTTTTCAGCGTGACGAATATTCTAGAATCTATAAAAAGAAGGTTTTCTAAAAATATTTCTTGTATTCTTCTTCTTAGGCTTTCCAAATTAATTAAATTTCTTAAAACAATCTCTACAAATAATT
Organism: Salticus scenicus; assembly: GCA_963930645.1. Classification (NCBI taxonomy): domain Eukaryota; kingdom Metazoa; phylum Arthropoda; class Arachnida; order Araneae; family Salticidae; genus Salticus; species Salticus scenicus. The sequence continues at coordinate 69,736,278 of OZ005662.1, read as the reverse complement.
TCTAGAATTAAGTGAAAAAAATAAATAAATAAAAGTAAAAACGATTGCGTTGATTTTGCTGTTGAACAAAAACATTTAAACTCTGTTTTGTTAATCTTCAATTTTATATACGATAGCTAAACTAATAACACGGCCATACTATTTGCTCCCACATCTGCGGAAACTCAACCATTTTTTATTTTTTCAGTTAACGTAAATTTAATTACTCTGCACTGCGTTCGAGCCCTGACACCATTCTTGCTGATTCTTATGTAAAATAACCTCCTGAATCCGAATATGATACCCATTTTGCCCTGTCACCCACCGTTTTCTCGGGACACCAACCCCTTCCCCAATTTTTATCACCGTTCCGTAATTTTATGACCATGAATTTGATTTAGAGAATGAAAAAGAATTAATTTAACAGTTAAGAACAAAAAAAATAGATATTTTTAATAAATGACATTAATAATAGATTAAAAAAAAAAAAAAATAGAATAAATGCAATACATAATTTCAGTGGCAAATCCAATTCTAAATTTCCCCCTTGCCGCAAATGTTCCTATTTTAGAATTTTCCGACTCTGTAGTCCCTCAGAAGATATTTAACTGTTAAAATAATACCCTTCCCCCTAAAAATCAAATTTATAGCCATAAAAATACCGAAAAGTGATAAAAATAGGGGCCGTCCCTGAAAAACGGTGTGTGATAGGGCAAAGTGGGCGTCATATTCAGAATCAGGAGGTCATTTTACATAAGAATTTTCAAAAATGGTGTTGGGGGCAATTTTCATGTAGAGCAGTGTTATTGATTAATTGTAGACATTATGTAAATAATTTATTTCGCGCATGTATTTTATACATTTCTGTTTTATGCATTTTTAAGGGCCCTCTTCAATCACCGTCGCCGGAAGCCGAAGCTAATGTTATTCTGTGGGGAATTTTTCTTTACAAATAACTTTATAACTAATACATATTTTTAAATTCTGTTTTCCCATTCTGAAAATTCCTTGCTGTTAAATAGTCGGACCTTTTTCAAAAAATTATTTTTGTAATTTTTTATATTTTATTTTGAAGCTGCAAAATACGAATTTTCAATGTGTGAATTTTTTTTTATTTTGCAATTTCAAAATAAAATATTAATAATTAAAAAAAAAAATGCCTTTTTAGAAAAAAAAAAGGCTTTTTAAAATTAGAAAAAAGTATTAAGTTATACATTTAATATATTATTATGTTATAAATATTTACTGGCGTTTACCCAGTACTGATTAAAATTGCTGTAAAATGTTAATTACGTTATCAGTAATGAATATATTACACATTAAGACTAAAATTAGTAATTAATAATCCTTCATTACGTTGATACTATACCATTCAAATCTCGCAAATAAAATTTGAAACATTTACTTAATATACTTTTTCAGCATAAATCTAGGTTTTGGAATTGGAATCCTGGATAAGAAGTGCAAAATTTTAATTCTAGTTTAGATATATGTATGTTTAAATAATCAACATTTCTTGGCGAAATTTTCTACTTAATAATTTTTATTCCATATTAATGAAAAAACATCTCAAATCCAAATATAAGCACATTTTCATTTTTAGAATATGCATATGTGCATTCACATTTCAAACATGGTTGTCAAAAAATAGTATCTCCATACTTAAAAGCAAAATTCTTTTTAAAAATCCAATTTCATTTGAAATTCATATCTCAAACAGATATAAAATGAAATTATTTTTGAATTTCTGTTTCTTTCAATTTTAACAGATGGCTATCACTCGAATATTGATTATGTTTTCACAAATAAACGTTGAAGAAACATCTTTCTCTATTTTCATGTAAATCATTCAAAAAATATCTTTTCTTTTTTTATTCTTCAATTTTGTTTTTATTTTAGCAGCGTGACGAATTTTCTAGAATACTTAAAAAGAGCAATTTCTAAAAGTTTTCTTGCTAATTAGACTTTCCAAGTTAGTTTAATTTCGTAAAACAATCTCTAAAAATATTTTCTAGAATTAAGTGAAAATAACTTTTAAAGTATGAACTATACGCAAGCGAAGTGATGACGTCACTGACCGTCCGTGGATGCAAGAAAAATATTTTCTATGTTAATCGCTCATTGGATTTTTTGTAAAAAAAATATTAAAAATCGAGAAAAAATATTTCCCGATTTTAATCCTCATATTTGGGTATCGTATGCATGAGATTGAGTTATTATGCTGTCAAATTGGCACAATTTTAATTTTAAATTTCAAAACTCTGTCTCCTTGGCGTTTTTTGTATTTGGCGATGAAAAACGTAATACGAAAATATACATGACAGATGTATATTTTCGTAATATGTATTGTACGAAATATTGTTTTATATTATTCATTACTCTCTTAATATAAGTTGTTAAAGTAACCATGATTTTTGAAAGGAATTAAATATGTTCCTCAGATAATTTGGCGATATATTTTTTTTTTTCCGTCAAGAATGACAGATATGAAATTTATTCCGCTGCAACATATTAGTATCTTATATCAGATACTTTATTTAGACATTTGAAAAGAAGTTTGACTTCAAATTATAATAGAATATTTATCATTTTCCTTTTAATTAGTATATTAGTTGGACTTTTATTGTGTAAATATCATCCTTTGGAATGAAATGTTTATGTTTTCAATTGAATATGGAAGTTTGCAATTTTTTTTCCAAGTGTTTTGAAATTTAAAATTCAAATTTTATCAATTTTACAGCAAAAACAACTTAATCTAACGCATGCACATGATAACTAATACATATCTACATAGCTGCTAATATTTTAATTTATTCCGGAGTATTTTTAGCCCCGCCTTTATTTCGTACCACTTATTTTTTTTTAAGTATTTTTTTCTTATTTTATCGAAGTTATATATTGGAGAATTTTTATTCTATAAATAAAGTGGAGCGAAATAAAGGCGGGGCTAGAAGTACTTCGGAATAAATTAAAATATTGGCAGCTATGTATCTATTCCTAAATATGGGGATTGGAATCGGGAAATAATTTTCCTCGATTTTTAATAATTTTTTACAAAAAATCGAATGGGCGATTAACATAGGAAATATTTTTCTTGCATCCACGGACGGTCAGTGACGTCACACTTCCAGGGATGGAACACGGGCGCAGAATTCATACCGGAATCCGTTTAAGAAATTTCTGTAGCTATAATATCGTTGATTTAAGAAGTAGAAAATTTTCTTACATTGATAGTGGTATGAATTCTGCGCCCGTGTTCCATCCCTGCACTTCGCTTACGTATTGCGTCGATTTCACTGTTGAACAAAAACATTTAAACTCTGTTTTTTAACTTTCAATTTTATATACGATATTTAAACTAAGCACGCGACAATACTGATTGTTACCTCATATATGGAGACTCAGTCGTTTTTATTTTTGCAGTTAATATAAACTTTCATATTCTTTAAATGCAGATGTTTTATAAATACGTTATCTCGTAATTGTAATGTAACATTTTATTCAGTTTCAATTTTAGCTAATACAGCCCCACTGTGGTACACATGTTCCACTCTAAAGGCTGACAGACGCTAAGTTCGAACTCAGGTGACACTCGTTAATCTAAGTATTTTGTCCTACCTAGTTCATGTCTAAAAATGCATAATACGTGAAGAAGTTCTTAATATATCCCTTCATGGTAGGCATTGTGACATCTTCAAGGTTTTCTTCTTTTCTACTCGACTGCCAGTGTAAGGTCCGAGATGCCTCTCTGTCTGCTAGATCATGAAAACGGACATTCCGTGCATGATTTCACACTCTCAGATGCTAAGACACCGAAATTTCACGGTCTACTTTGGAGTTGCCGTCTTGCGCTCCCAGGCGGAGGTTGTACCCAGACATTTTGACGCCTAGCAAACAACAATGAACTATTAAACTAGGTGTGAACTTATGTATCTCACGTGACCATAAACTTTCTGATTTGTAGTCATCTTGTGGGAAATTAGTCCCCCCAACCTCCTTTGCATCTCATCAAAATTTTGGATAACTGAAAGATAAAAAAAAACTCGCGAGACTTGGGTTATGCACAGTGTTGAGAGAAGTTGTTCTCCTGAACTTCTCTGTATTTTTTACACATGCTAGGAATCACATATATATGTGGTGCTTGTTCTTCTGATTGTTCTGTATGATCAGGATGTTAAATAGAATTGATTTGTACTATTTCTTATTATTATTAAAACTTTGTTATGTTACTTAACAAGAGTATTTATTTTTTAGTTTCACTAAAATAATAAGTTTGAATTTTATCAAAAGTTGCTATTCAAGTGACGCCTTCCGAATCTGTAACTGAATCCATCAAAGCATTCCACTCAAGACTAGGTCCTTTTTAAAAAAAAAATCGGCCTTCACACGCACATAGCAACATTATCTAATTAGTACCTTTGTTATTTTATATATTTTCATTAAATAAGTATAAAAATTTCAGGGTAAAATACAAATAAATATTCAAGCAATACAAGTTATAACCGACAGCTACTGACTGAAAAAGAAAAGCATATCACTAATTGTATTTTTGAAAAATAATCTTTCCCGAAAACTCTACAGCAAATCATGGCGTAAAAGGAAAGTAGCTCATCCAGAAATATCAGAAATCAAGTACGATTTCTAATTTTGGTGAATATGACACTAAAATATAAACTTTTAAATTTCCTCTATAAAAAAGCAATTTCGACACATAATTCCGATTTTACTCTATCCAAAGTGAAACCAAATAAAGAACATAAATTTCGGAATCAAAATCAATCGTAATTATAATTTTCTACTGTAAACATTTTAAAACAGTATACAAAACACCTATATGTTAAAGGGAATATTCGTATTTAAAATTATGTTTTAGTATGCAACATTGAACATTAAAATTTTCATTAATTTGATAATTTTGGAACAGTCAGAATTAATTAAAATAAATGCAATATTTAGTTTAACAACGATTGTTTATTATTCAAGTTTTTTTAAATATAAATATGTAAATTCCTTTTTACACAATTCGCTATATCGTACATTTAAAAAATAGAAGTACTGTAACAGTCCTTCTCTTCTATGCATTATTTTATGAACTGGTAATTTACCCTGAAAATGATTATATAAAATAGTTAGCTCAATAAAAAAGTTAAGCCAACAAAGACGTTAATGAATTGACTAAATCTTCTCAGTATCTGAGTTAAATAAATTTTTAATTAAGGAACACGAGTTAAATGAAGTAAGAAAAAAAAATGTAAGGTAGAAGAATGTGACAGAATAGTAAAAACTTTCACAATCAAAAATATGAATGAAATATCCAAGCATTTTGACGATTTTAGAGCTTGGATGAATCTGATCCAGAGTTACAAACAGTTTAATTTATTCCGGAGGATTTTTTTCGCACCGCCTTTATTACATACCACACTTATTTTAAAAGTTTTTTTTTTTTTTAATCGCAATTATATATTAGAGAAAATTATTCCATAAATAATGTGGTGAGAAATAAATGCGGGGCTAACAATACTCCAGAATACATTAAAACATTGGCAGCTATGATCTGATCCCATCGGAGAACATCCAACTCGTGTACGTAGGACGAATGAGAGAAACATAAGATGTTATAGAATTTATTTTAACGAGTAAAGTTGAGTTGACACATAACTAAGGGTACAAAAAGCGATAATAATTTTTTCAATGTTCTGTTGCTTTTAAATAGTGTACTGCCTTGAAATCTTGGGTTTTAAAGAACAAAATATAAGTTAGTGATGGGGAGATCTTTTCCACATGAATTCTAAATTACTTTAAAATATCTAATTATTTTAGAAGTAACGTTTCGTATGAATATATGTGGACATTCATTTTATATGTCAAATTTACAGCATCAATTAAAAACAAACAAGCGGAAATTATGCAAATTTTCATGACATGTTTGTTATACGACTTACTTTAAGTGTTTAAAATAAAAATAATAGGTTTTTATATTAAAATGAATTACCAGTTTTGTGTCAAATAAAGTGAATAACATTCATACAACTTTTTAAAGGATCGGTTGAAAATGACCACACACACAATATATATATATATTTATTAATGAAATTTTATATCTATGAAAAAATATTTAATACCTAAGATTGATTTTAAAATATCGTAAAAGCTTTTAAATATTATTTGAAGAACTGAAGAGTGATATTATTTTAAACATATTAGAATACTTTTAAATTTTTGTAATAACAGTCTGTGTTTTTTTTAATTGCACCATTTTTAAAAATTTTCATCATCTTTTGACCCTTAACTTTTGGCAAATTTACGTGTAAAGAAAATACCAGAAAGCACTTGAGTATAGTGTACCTCATAAAATATTTCGCTGCTAAATAAAACATGTTATTTATAAATTTTTAGTTGGAAATATGAGTGTCCACGGGTGTTTATTACATTCCTTTACTTTAGAGGATACAAAATTCGCATACGTTTATTGTAATCAATTATGCACGAAAACCAAAGTTGCATGGTATCATATCGGAAATCATAGTCGTTTATTTTTTGTTTTCCTACAATAAACATTAAGTAAACTTTAAAATAACATTATTTACCCATGGAAATGAAAATATAGCATATCTTTTTCCTATTAAAGCTAATGCAAAAAAAAAAAAAAAAAAAAAAAAAAATTACCACTGGTAATACGACCCGAAAAAAGAAGAAAATGGAAAGGGAAATTTCATTTCATTTAATGTTTTTAAAAAGTTCAGATATTAAACATACAATTTTATTTTAAAGCATTAAAAATATGCGTAAAATACAAAATGATTGTTATAAAAATTAATTTTAACTTTATCGATATGCTTTTTAAAAATATCAACTTTACGCAAATATATTTACGAAAAACATAAACGAATGTAACTGAAAAATGTAAATAATGGTACAAAATATTTATGTGTTACAGTACTTTTCAAATAACAAAGAAAAACATTTCTCGGCTATAGGAATGGAATTTGTAATTGGAAATATATGAATAAGTGTTTAAATCAAACATTGTATTAAACAATTATATATATACATATATACAAATAACCCTGTATAAATTAAAAGATTGTGTAGCCTTTTAAAAAGTATACATACATAGGTTTACGTATCTTGAGCAAATTATAAATAAGCATAATTTAAAACATATACACAGAGAAAAAAATATACCGTCTCATCTAGAAAGAATAAGTGGTCATTTTTTAAATTCCTTAACTGGAAATATAGATTTCCGAGCTCTGCGCATAAGGCACGCCAATAAACTGAATAGACGAAATGATCGGGAATTTCTAGTCTTCACATTTCTAGAGGGTGAAACAATTTCTGAATATTCTGAATCTTTAGTATTACAAGAAATGCTCGCTTGATTTTCTAGAATTGGGTCATAAACTAAGATTATAGTTGCTGAAATCCGCCTCTTTTATTCGCATTTACTTGCAGAGATTTTTAAATAACTTTGCTCTCTAGAATATAGGCAAATGTTCTTGAATTCTAATAGGGGTTTCCAGAACTCGCTTTCGACGTGGACTAGAATTTTTAAGGATGAAATATAACTATTTTTTCTAGAGCCACAATTTAGATTCTAGATGTCAGTTACAGAATTTTTTTCTCAGTGTATACATGTCATTTCTTTCTGTTAAGTAGACTAGAGCTAACGTTCAACAGGTGATTTTACTTAACTTAAAATTCGGAAAAAAAATATTTAATATTTTTTTAATGTTATGCCAAAAATCAAAAGTTATCTTGACATTATAAAACGTAGATTTAAATGAGGTATAGATAATAAAGAGTCTTATCTTTTAAAAATAATTTTTTCCTGACAAATTTCCAACATTTTTCGTTATGCTATTCATATCATGATCATGCAAAATAATAATAATAATAATAAAAATAATAATAATAATAATTGTATAATTTAACTTCTACATTAAACAATTTTTCCAGCAATATAAATAAAATGATCGCACTATTTTCTTTTGTAATTTTATCTTAAATTATCACATTCTTCACATTATATGAATGCAAAATCTTTCTCACCACTGCACAGAAAAACCTTCCTCTTGTCTCACCGTAATTAATCCACAGAAACGAAATCACACATTATCCAAAGAGAGCCTTTTTTATTATCCCTTATGCAGCTTACTATCAAAAAATCTCTGCCTTACCACCAAGAGAGAAAATGAGAGAATGAGGGATATTACTAGTATGGAATAAAACGTATTTGTGGGTGGGTGGAGAGTGGAAGGTTTACGTACCTTTGACGTCACAGGTTGCCATCGATCAAATCAAAAGTTCATGCTCTCTCTATCCAACGTATCTTCGACATCTATAAAACGCCACTTGATTATTTTTTAATAACAAAAGAAAAGAAAAAAAGAGAACTTAATGAAAAATTTCCAGCTGTAATTTTCGTTTAAAAAAAGGACATCTCTTTTTATTTTTCATAAGGAAATTGTTGTTATTCGGGCGAAAAGAGGTAGAATGTAAATTAAGTGTAACTTGAAGTTCGTTATATCTGAAGAATAAAATTTTAGTTTCTAAAGATTTGCGAATATAAAAATGACATTCCAGAATATATATATATATATATATTTCACTTTTGTTAAACTATGAAACAAGTAAGTTACGTAATATGCATATATTTATATAATAGTGTATGCATTTAAATCTGAATACATTTAATATGCAGTTTCAAAACATGTAAATTTGTATGTAATATGTGTATTTAAATATGAGATAATTTCTAACTGTAATTTCAATTTTTATTAAAAAAAAAAAATTGTTTTTTTTACATTTTTTTTTTCCTGACATAGAGAGGAAATTTGAATAGTTGCATATTTTTGAACATGGTTTCCGAAATTATTTTTCTCCAATAAATGATAATTTTTATTTTTTAACAGATTTACTGCCCATAAGAGTTTAGAAGGTTTATATTACATAGATATATATACCTAGATATATAATATACTAGATATACCCAGATATATAATATAGGTATATAGGTATATAATATATCTATATATAATATATAGATATATTATATAGACAGATATTTTTACTGGCTATCTGTCTAGGTTATCTAGATAGATAACCAGTATTCCAAATTTAAAAACACTAATTTAACTATCTGTAAAGGGTTCATTGGGCGTAAAATAATTACCGTAAACAAAGTTCAATACATGGTTTACAAAAACCGGTGATGATTGCGAAAGGTCTGAAAAAAATTCGTATAATTTCATTTTCACGTAGAAAAATACTGTAAAATAAGGTGTAAAAAAATATACACATTTTTTTCCATTTAAAATAATAGTTTTAAGATTAAAAATATAAAATTCTAACCTACTGTACGTGGATGTGACAGTAAAAAAATTACAATAATATTTTAGATTTAGGTAAAAAAAATTCTGAGCCAATAATAGTCAGCTCAGAGTGTCAATGTTTGATTTTTTTTTTTTTTTTTTTTAACAATTGCAATCGTATAGTGTCACATGCAAGCATAAAATCATTGTTGAACTGCCTAGTAAATTTTATTTAACATAGTATACAATGCTACCGGTGACCCACAGGTGGTGCCCTCGGCAGTGAGTGAAAATTTTTTTGACCCACCCGGTGATGCTCGCACAGTGAATGTGTTAATTTACCAAACTGTTAAATCAATGTCACGTGTGTGTATATATAAACATGTATATGTGTGTGCACATGAGCGTGTACAATGTTATAATGAGAATTTTCGTATACGCAAGTGTACTTATATGCATTCAGAAATGTGCATCAAATAAAGTAAAGATAAATTGTTAGATGCGATTTTAAAATTTTTTAAGTCTTTTTTTTTTTTTTTTTTTTTCATTTTCGGAATTGATAATGAAAGAAGGAAGATGATAAATTAAGTTTAATTATAAAATCATTACATCAAATTTTAGTTACTGAGAATTTTCGTACTTTAGAACAAAACAACTATTCTTCGAGAATTGCTAATTATTTTTATTTTTATATATATAAATGATTTAGTAAATATTTTGAAATTTTTGTCAAAATAATAGCAATTTCCTCATGAAAGAAAAACAGGGAGTCTTTTAAAAAAAAAAAAAAAAAAAAAAAGCTAAACTATATTTAACGTTCGGTTTCCAGTTGTTGAAAACTTCTATAATTTAGAACATGACAATCGCAAAAATTATTCTATATCCCTTTCCTACCCAGGCCGTACGATCGTGCGGGTTAGACATCCACAACATCCACTTACATTTTTGTACCTGGAACAGTCGTATGTAATAAAATCAGGAAATTAACGATCGAGCTGATTAGCAGAAAGTATAAAGTGCAATTTTCAATCAACAAATGTGCTTAATGCCTGTATATAAACCAAAAAAATGTATATATAAAGTACATGTCGGACTCTTTTCACATGGACACTTTTCACGAAATGGGTATGACATTCTTTACCTTCAAGGTACAGATGTATTTGTTTGAAAATTACTCTCATTCTGATGTAAAAAAGGAAAAATGTAATTTATGTTAAATGCAATGTTCATTGCCTTAGAATAATGAAACTTCAGTAACTAAAAATTTAGATACTTCACAAAAAAGCATCCGAGGAAATTAATATTAAAATAACTGTGAGATATTTATAACATACTTTTTATTTTAAATCCGTCATACAAGTAAAAAAAGGCAGTTTTTTTTTCTTTTTAAATATATGTGTATGTTCATACACTCAAAAGACAATATTTTAATGAGGAAATTTGCAGATGCATAAATTTCCATGCATAAATATTTATGCATATTTATGCATAAATATGCATAAATATGCATAAAAATCTGAATCATTGAAAAAAAAAAAATGTGCATTTGTTGGATTGAAATTATAATTCATGACAACCGTTTTAAAGTCATGTGTCAAACAAAACAAATTTAATTAAATATATTTTTGCATTTCACAAATATATTTAAAATATATTTCTGAAAAATAATCAACACACTAGGCGAGTCGTACTAATCCTCGACGATATATTTAACACCCCAGCCCCCCCGTTCCTGCTGTTCAATGTCTTTTTCTAGTCAATTTTGTCCTTTTATTACTTCTGGTCTGAGCCTGTTTTTTTTTTTTTTTTTTTTTTTTTTTTCTTCTTCTTAACACACTTGACATTGTGAGTTTTTTTGGTTTTCCTCCCATGCTATTTCTATGGGTTTTTACCTTTTTCCCCCTCTTTTTCCACATTCTAAAGTGTGGTGCCATTTTTTTTTTTTCATTCGTATTTTAAAATATTATTTAGTTATATATTAATATTAATTTCAGTTTACACTACATATTTTTGATATTTATAGAAATCATAATTTTTGTTTTATTCAAAAATGTATTTTTTCTGTTAAATTTTGCATCGCAGAACTTGATACCATCTTCTTTCCTTTTATCTTATCTAACAGTTTAAAAATTTGAGATTTATAAAAAAATTTTCTTCAGTGTTTGATTTCTGTAAAACTCTGAACATCTTATATGTTTTATGTTCTTTGAAAATGAGTTACTTTACACGAAAAAAAGTACCGTTTATATCTTTTGGGAATACATGTTGTTATAAGAACATAATATTCAGATTTTGATAAATTTTTGAAGAACATGATACATAGAAACAAAAAATAAATGTAGCTGTATTAGATTTTTTAAAAAAATACTAAAGAATTTTTTTTTCTCATTTTATGATTAAATTATTTAAAAAATTGTGGGTAATTCTTTACAATAAAATACTGTTTTGGGTTTGTTCCTTTATATTTCTTGATTGCCTATCTGCGCAGCACTACTGCGACGTAAAGTACAACCATCCATACACCCATCCTTTATATTTCTTACTTTTAATTCTTGCAGTAGTTTGACTATGGAAATATAAGTATGATTAAAATATCTAAAATTGCTTAAACGACTTAAAATAAATAGTTATATATACATTGAAAAAGTTTGTTTATTTAATAAATAAAAACCATTTCTAATTAAGAATTACTATTTATTTTTATATTATCAGTTATAGGTGGATTCACTTAAAGCCTGCACAAACTCCTTGAAGTGGCAGGTTATATAAGGACGATTTGAATTGGTTGGTTGTTGAGTTTTAGATTGCACTAGTGCTATGCTATAGATTTGAATCTGTATAGCAATGTAGGTTTGGAAATTCCCTTTTCGTGTGATTGAGGGTGTTGCGTGAATGTTTGACTTAGGGACCGGGCCGCGGTAGCCCAGTCAGTAGAGCGGCGGCCTCGTAATTGGAAGATTGCGGGTTCGGTACACGAGCCGGCCAAAGACCGTCGAGTACACTAATGGTGGCTGATGCACGTAAAATCTGTCGTGGCTGCAATGTCCTCCATGTTCCCATCAAAAATTATACCTCTGGGGGTCACCGAAGTGGGAGAGCCATCCCTTCCGTGGAGGATCAAAATTGTGATAGTATGTCTCCGGACCACCTCTAGGGGTGTGTCCCAAACTGTCGCCAATTGCCCATCTGCGTAGCACTAGTGCGACGTAAAACCCAACGAGCCAACTGACTTAGGGCAACACCCTCTGTAATAATGCCTCCGAGCTGAGCTCTACGTCATGGAAGATCGGCCGATTTTATCCAATCAACACTTCCTATGATACATGTTGGATCGTGGGGATTGGTTGAAATCGGCCGATCTTCCGTGGCGTAGAGCTCAGCTCGGAGGCATTATTACAGGTGGTGTTGCTTAGGAACCCTGAATGAAGTGAGACTGGACATTGAACAGAAATTGCAGACGTTCGTTTAATGACTACTGGATCATTGTGGGACATAATATACTTTTACTAGTGTCTGAATCTTTTATTTCGTCAAAATCTCGGGAAAACGGTTTTATTATGTTTCGAGAGCCATATAGAGAGCCATTCAAAAAATCTGTAGTGTTTAATGGTATCGTATAGGTTATATAACAGATTAAACAAACATGATGGAGCAGATTATTCAGCATCTTACTATGTTTGGGTATCTAGTTTCACTGCACGAGGATTTCTTCTACGAGGACTTTCGCTGCGCCGTTTAATAAAGTTTTAACTTGGTAAGACTTCTCCCAGTTACAACAATGAAATCAAGCGATACTTAAAAGTTATATTTAAATATCATAGCATTGGTCATGTTGGTGCGATTCATTGCAATGCTAGATTACAAAATCAATTATTAGACAATTTTTTGAAGACGACATCTTTTGAATGTTTCCTTGTTAGAATAAGATCTTATGCTCGTATGAAGGTTCGCTATGCTCGTATGAAGTTTTTTGAATTTTGTCGAGAGAACTAATTTTTTTTTCGGAATGACACGCAGAAATTCCGCATTCCGTATAAGATTACAATTTCGAGTTATAGTAGAAAGCAATCATATATTTAGACTGCTCAGTTATCGAATTCACACGTATTTTATTTGGTTATGAGCCTATAGCTCTGTCATAAGGGCTGCCACAAAAATACCGAATAATACCTCTGGAGTTTACTGCTGCGGAGAAAACTGCTCTGAATGTTTCTATACTCAAAATCAAAATTTTGATGGCATGTGTCCGAATCACTCCTAACGATAAATCCCAGATCTTCTTCAATTGCCCGTGGCCCTAGTGTGACGGTTAATCTTCTCAACTTGAACTAAAATATACCGTATTCAAAGTCGCATTTATGATCGGGAATCGTCCGTTCTGGATGAATCATTCACATGATCGGGAATCATTAAAACTGCATCAGAGCATTTATTAAAAAAAAAAAAAAAAAAAAAAAAAAAAAACTGTTATATTACTGTAATTAAAAGCAAACTTGAAAAGTTCTGATGCAGTGTTGGTTATGTGTAAAAATGTTTACTATTTAGAAATACTGAAACTTAGTATTCTTATTAGACGAGAAACTGCGTTATAAAATATTAAATACCAAAATTTATTAGATATTTTTTATGCATTAGTTTTCATGCTATTTTGTATGTAAGATTTATTATGCAGTTTACAAGTTAAAAAAAAAATGCTAACCTAGTCAATACTTGATTTTTATAGAGTTTTATTTAAGAAACAAAATATTCAAGCAAAAAATATATAAATATATATTGCCGTCTGACAGACACACACACACAAAATAATAATAATAATAATAATAATAATAATAATAATAATAATGTCGAGAAACGTTACATTTAAATTTAACAACATTTCATTTTCTGAAAAAAAAACTACTTTTTACATGCAATCTAATTAAGAAATTTATTAAGACATGCTGTAATAATAATAATAATAATATGTGATTATTTTGAAATAAACATTTTTTTTTATTATTTCCTCTTTTTTTTTAATAAAAATTTAATGAATTTTCTTTTTGATATTACACCTTATTTTACTCAAAAAATATTTCGAGAGATGTGAGAGAGCTTTTTTTTTCCCTTCTTGTTTTAAAATTTTAAAAATTAAACGCAATTTTTTTTTTTTTTTTTTTTGTCTGGGAAATTGCTAGAAGCGTAGAAACGTATGATAAAGAATGAAAAAGAGAGGAAAGTGTTTTTTTCTTTTATACAAGGTTTTTTTCCTCCCATGCTTTAGGTACAGTTGGCTTCTGCTGCAGCTGTTGATCTCCAAAATGTTTTATTTCCCCCAAATTTTGTTTCATACTATACAGAAAAATATATAATGCTTTTTTTTTTATTTTTACAAAAATAATTTCATAATAGTTTATAGCAATAAAAAAAAAAATAATAAAAAATTGACATGAAGTTATTTTACTTAAATTCACGTCACTTAGATGCAAAACAATTTATAATTATAATAATAATTATTATTATCATTATTATTATCATTATTATTATTATTGCTGCTGTTGTTTTTGTTATTTACTTCAAAATAATAGGTAAAATAGTAATTGTACTTTGACGCATGAAATAAATATTTCTAGAATAGTTATTCTAAGCAAATAGTAAACTGAAAAAAAAAAGAACAAAGGTGATTTTTTTTTTCAAAATCTTTTTTCTGCTTTTATTTAGCATAGATTCAATTTGTTAATTTGGGACAAACAGGATATGTTTAATTATCGATTTCTAGTGCTTTTTTAAATCGCACTAGATCTAAGCAGTAGGTAATTGGCGACGGTCTGGGATTAATATATAAGGGTGGAACGAAGGCTTGCCATCAAAATTTTAATCTTCCGTGGAAGTAATGGCTCCCGGGCTTCCGTAACTCTTAGAAAGGTAATTTTACGGCACATTGAGAACATTGTAGCCATGACGGACTTTGTGTACACCAACCACCATCAATGAGCACTATAATAACAGGAGACTTGGCGTTGGAATATTAAAACTCGAATAAACTACTACGTTAGTAACGCCAATATTTTTCATTGGCGTTTCTGACGTAGTAGTTTATTCGAGTTTTAATGAGCACTATAATGTGTCCAATTCTCTCATAAGGAATTAATTCATTCAGAATCAATTCTAATGCGACAATTAATCCACTCAACATCAACTAAAAAATACCGTATTCAACGTCATATTTATGATCAGGAATCATCCGTTCTAGATGAATCATTCACATGACCGTGAGTCATTAAAACTATATCTGAGTCCGCAGGGTATTTATTTTTTTTTAAAATTCTGTCGTATTACTGTAATTAAGTTTTTATTCAGAAAAGTGATCATTTTATAAAAGGAAACATGAAAAATTCTGATGTTGGTAGCAAATTAGGTCATCTTTAAAAGTTTATTGCAAAATGTTTACTATTAAGAAATGGTGAAACTGAATATTCCGATTAGATGAAAAATTGTGTTATAAAAGTCTAAATACTAACATTTTTATTACTTTCTCTTACCCATAAGATAGAGAAAGTATTGTTTTGGGGTAATATTTTCGAACGCGAGTTTTCACATGTTCTGAGGTCCCCTGAATACGAAAATCATGTTTTTAGCAAATGGTCTGTGTGTATGTCTGTGTGTGTGTCTGTGTATGTGTCTGTCTGTTATCAGCATATCTCAAAAACAAATTATCGCAGAAAGTTCAATTTTGGTATTCTAAATGTGTATCATATAAGGATGCTACAGTAAGCTTTTCGTTAAGATCAAGCAAATGGTTCGTGTACAGGGACAATCAAGATAATTCTAATACATTACGTCTATGGGGAAAATTGCAGGAAAATAGAGTTTAACGTCTATAGACTTCACTAAACCAAATGAAACGAATATATATTTTTTGTAATAGAGATAGTCAACTGAGAAAAAAAAAATTGTGTATGTAGGAGCCTCGCTTCCTCCCCCCTGGGGGGAAGTCCCCCCTCGAGGGGAGTAAATTTTCATGATGGGTATCTTTCAAAAGAGCTCGCCGATACCATTAAAACGAATGATTGAACCATCGATCTGCGATAGTTTAAAGCAAAGTTATCGATTTTTTTTACTTTTAACAAACAAAAAAACTTAGAAAAAAATCGTTTTTTTTTTTTTTTTTTTTTTTTTAAATATTGATAATAAAATGGACTTTTTTTTTGGATATTTAGTGTTATACTAATTCTCTAATATGGAAATCGTCTGCATTATCATAAAAGATAATTTTTTAAAATAATAATTTTAATAAATTATTTTTTAAAAACAGAATTATTTTTTAATAGCCAAATTAAATTCTATATAAATGTAGGTGCATTAATAAAACGGGGTGTTGAGGGGGCGGTAGCCCCCTTCACACAAAACTAATTATCATATAAAACTCTTCCGAAACCTAATTTGAATTGTTTAACATAGTTTTATATAACAGTACTCGTTATCTTACCTATTAATCTGCAACCTGAATTTATAGTATTAAATTTCAGGGTAAGAGAAAGTCGTGTGAGTGACACACCAGATTATTTAAATATTTTTTTACGCTATTATAGATGCAAAATTTATTATGTAGTTAACTAGTAAAATAATAATAATAATGTACTCAAGCACAAAATGTCTGATTTATATAGAGTTTTAAATATATGAAAGAAAATATTCATGCAAAAAGTAAAAATATATATTGCAGTCTGACAGAAAAAAAATAATGTCGTAAAACTATATTTAAATTTAACAACATCTTATTTTGGAATAAAGAAAGAAAAAAAACTGTTTTTTACATCGAATCTAATTATGAAATTTATTAAGACATGCTGTAATAATAATAATAAAAACCTCATTATTTTCAAATAAACATTTCTTATTTCTTCTTTATTTTTTATAAAAATCTAATGAATTTTCTTTTTGATATTATATTTTCTTTTACTCAAAAAATATTTCAAGAGATGTGAAAAGGGTATTTTTTTTTTCTTTGTTGTTACCAATATTTTTAAAATTTTAAAAATTTAACGCAAAGAAGAAAATTTTTTTTCTGAGAAATTGCTGGGAGCATAGAATCGTGTGATAAAGCATGAAAACGAAAGAAAAGTTTTTTTTTTCCTTTGCTTTTATACGAGCTCTTTTTTTTTTTCTCTCTCTCTCTCTCTCTCTCTTCCTTGCTTTAGGTATAGTTGACTTCTGCTGCAGCTGTTGATCTTCAAAATGTTTCGTTCCAAATTTTGTTTCGTTCCATATAGAAAAAGATATATATTGCTTTTATATTAAAAAATAATTTCATAATAGTTTATAGTAATAAAAGAAAAACATGCTATGAAGTTATTTCACTTAAATTCACGTCACTTAGATGAAAAACTCTTTTTTATTATTATTGTTGTTGTTGTTGGTATTGTTATTTACTTAAAAATAATAGATAAAACAGTAATTGTTTTTTGATGCATGAAACGACTATTTCCAGAATAGTTATTCTAAGCAAATAGAAAACTGGAAAAAAATGAATAAAAAAGTTAGTTTATTTTTTATTTATGTTTATATTTATTTAATTTATTCATATTATTTAAAGGTCCAGTTTGTTAATATGGAGCTAAGCGGATACACATTTAACGATCTGTTAAGTAAAATATTGAACCGAATATGGAGCAGTTTTTATACAAGTAAAAATTTAGCTACATGATCTGTAAATATTTAAAAAAGAAAAACTGGGTGTGTAACAACCAGGCAACTTTCATAATCCACGACTACACATATACAACCTTTTTGGAGTGTGGTTTGAAGCAATAAATCGACACCTGACAATTATTCTGAAATAGAAAACTAATCCATACGTCATAAAGTCATACAAAGTAGAGTTTATAGAGCGAGGATAAATAAATTTGTTAGAGCCGTTTTTTACAACATCAATTTCCGAAATCTCAAACTAATTTATCTAATCCGGTCTTTTATCCATTTTACGGTAGTAACCAAATAATGCATGCAAAATGACACATGATAAGACATTTGTGTAGCAAATTTGATAAAAATCGTTAAAGCCGTTTTTGAAATACCGAGTTTTGGCCTGGTATCTGATCTTCCCCCAAACTTGGGTAATTCATCTGTTCAGTTGTTGAAAATCAACATTTACATTCGAAAGGCATTTAGAATAGAGTTAATATGTCGAGTTTGAAATAAGTCTAAAAAGCTGTTTAAAATAAAAAAATAAAAAAAACAAAACTTTGCGAAAATAAAATTAACTTTCTTATTCAGGACGCCTGTCAATTTTTTTGAAGCAACAAACTAATGCACAAAAAAAAAAAAACTCTCAAAAGAGGTTGAAGCAAATTTGAAGAGTAATTTTTCAGATAAGGATTTACGTTTTTCCATGTTTCACTTTAAGTTATTCAATTTCCCCCAAAATTTGATTAAATCAAATGTAAGGACCTGTTTTAATTATGAAGTTTTGTCTCTGTGTCTTTTATCGTTTTTGGAGATATTAAAGTCAGAAAATTCGCCTCCACAGACACATACGCACGTAAACAAATACCTACAGACTGATTAATTGCCAGATTTTTGGGCTCACCAGAAAATCATCCTGTAGTGAAAAAAAAAAAAAAAATCCAAACAAGCATCAATCTAAAGCGCATATATAAACATGTTTTTTGACGTATAAAACAATTGCCCTCTTCATCTCGTTTTCTAGTTATAAATTCTGAAATTTCCCTAATAATTGAGGTAACCAAGCCTGAATCGATAAAACCGCGCCTTACTGAAATAATGAATGAAATCCAAACCAAGCAGAAATCTAAAGCGCGTGGACAAACATGTTGTTTGGTGCATAAATCAGGTGCCCATTAGTTTTGAGATACATTCTATGGAGATATATTGTCTAAAAATTCGCTAATGTAAAATCGAAAAATTGACAAAAGTCATAGTTCTGACAAATTTTATCGGGACTCCTCCCACTCCTTTGTCGTTACTATATTTTTATTCAAATTTAAATATAGATTTCTCATTTCTCGAGAACGTGCTCACGAGGGCTAACAGTTTATGCGTCGAAAATCACGGAAGATTATGCCTTCCCGAATGGACATAATTTAACTGATTTCTATTATCACACTATCGGGATGGTTTCCAGGTTAGGAGGCTATAAACAGCGGTTCTCAACCTGGGGGAGCGCCTTCCTGGTGGAGAGGAGAGGGGGTACGTAAAAGAATTTCAAGAGTGTCATGAGTTTAAAAAAATTACAGTCACATACCTCTGTGATTCTGGATTTTCAGCATTAGCATACAAAAAGTCAAAATATTGAGCAAAGCTGGGCGTTGAAATCGTCATAAGATACGCTTTGTCACAGTTATAACCTGATATTCAAAAACATGTCAAGGGTAAACAATACCAGCGATCTCATTAATGTTGTGAAAGCTCTTGGTATTACATGACAACCTCACCTATATCCTTGATTACCTCAAATATATTATATCTCTGTGTTTAATTCTTTGATTTCATATGTTCCAAACTAAGATATGAGTAGTAATATTAAATTTTGTGGATTATTTTATTTATATTTTTACGCAATAAAGCTTCTGTATCAAATAGTAGTGGTGGGGGTAATGTGACCTCACATCACTGTTCGAAGGAGGACACAGAGCGTGAAAGTTTGAGAACATCTGCCTTAAAACATGTAAAACAAGTAAAAACTCGATATCTAAATTTTTGACCAAAGAAAATACTTCTATTAGCTGTAGTAGTTGAGTAATAGATATAATATATTGATAATTTAATTAAGCTAAATATTTTATCTCAGATTATAATAAAAACATAAATTTTTCTTTAAAGTTACTCAAACAGAAGTTTTTTACGAATCAGTACTGCGAAGATATTAATTTATAAATAAAAGCAATAAAAAGGATGAGGAGCGTGCAAGTTCTGCATTTTAAACCGTCAAGGAGGGGGGGGGGGGGGTAGTGAATATTTAAAAAGCGTATTTTTATGGGAGAACATTTTAATTGCAAATACCACCTTGTGAGCATGCTTTTTATTACAATGCCAGTTGAATGTTGCTATTTTTTAACACGTGTAAATGTGCGGATTTTTTACATTTTTTACATTTTTGATATTTTCCCGGTTCTTTTACATCCAAATATAGTGGTTGTTACAGTGGTAGTATTACAAACATATTATGCACATACTTATCTTAATAAATATTAAGCATGAATTTAAAAGCACTTATATTTAAAATAAATCTTTAAATTTCAGTCTATGCCACTATAAATATACATACCCAAAACGGGTATATACATATACATATACATATACAACACAAATACGTATCCAAACATATCCCATACGTACTTATCCAGACCATAGACCTTATATACTAGACCACGCATTCCCCCTCGTTATCTGACTGCATCATGAAGGACCTTCCCTAGCAAAATTGTCACGTGATGTTGGCCAGGAGGAAGAGTGAAGAATGATCACTGCGTTATTTTTCTGTAGGAACGAATTTTGTGATTTTTAATATTTTTATTGTACACGTACTTTTTATTTTAGCATTTAAATTTACGCATGGATGGAAAGCTGAACTTTCATAGATTAATTCCATAGAAAAAAAAAAAAAATATGATAAATCATTTTGCAAGCGAAAAAATTGTGTTTGAATTGACATAACCATCCTAAATCGTTCATGAATACAAATGAAAGGGGAAAAAAAAGAGCTTTCTTACAGATTTCAGAGGAATCACCCCTAAGTCCAATTCACGTGACTTCCGAGACTCGGAACAAAGGATGAACGTATCAGATTACACCCTCATGTTGAAGACATTCGCTGTAATGGTCAATCCTATTGGTGGCGTGGTCTAGTATATAAGGTCTATGATCCAGACATTTTCTCCCTAGAGCAAACGAAATGTTTCTCTAGAGTTGGCTAACCCTAGCATCAGGCCTAAGTACTGTTTTATTTTTTACAGACGCAATTCCCACCTCTCTACTCACGAATTCCTCTAAATTTTTGTTGTCTCCTCTCAAAATTATGAACTGCCGTTTTTTATTTTTTATTATTTGGCTATTTTTATTAAGTTTTATCGTTTTTTATTACTTTTGTTAGTTCAGTTGCTGACTTCTGACGGGATGCCCAAAAGCGATACCGGATTGGTCAGAGCCTCGCGCTCTGATTGGACGGGTCGCCTAGGACATAATTCCGTCGTTTTTAGCTCTAATTTTTTCAGAGAGGATTGAGAATAACTTGCTGTTTGCTGATTGGTCCACGGATCCACCTCAGAACTTAGTTTCTGGATGGAAACCGGGATTCGATCTAAAACTGCATTTTATTTCTCTTTAATCCTCCTCTGTATTTTATTTTTATTTCTTGATAGAATTCTTAGGGGGAAAAAATGTATCGCCCCCTTTTTTTTATTAATTGCGGGACTCCGAGCGATTTCCTGTGCCCCTTTGGGCGCCCTGCTCAGCTCTTTATTCCTTTTCGCCGTCCAGACTGTCTTCGTCAACGCACGCAGCTGTTTTCTGCTGCACTTATATTTTCAAGGAGATTTTAATTTTAAATCTTTTTTTTATTATTTCTCTTTTTTTTTTTTTTAAATCTCCTGCTGCTTCACTCAGATTAATTTCCCAGCTAACGCGGGGGAGTTTCTGAGACTAAATTCTAAATTTATTTTTTAATTAAAAAGCCTTCGGCTTTTTAATATTTTCTGTTCTGTAAAATTATTTTTATGTTTTTTGGCACTTTCGATGGAGGTAAGCAATGGTTGCGACCGATTGCAGGTACTCCGAAGCAACTACGTTGACGTTGACGTATCCAAAACGTAATTGAACAGAAGAATAAACATTGGGGGAACTTTTCTCGTTCCTGTGCATGACTGATACACGAGACATGAAATCCATATCATAGACAGAAACGCATTCTAGAGTCAGTGTTTTACGGATTAAATATTAAAAAAGAAGATATATGAATAAATATATTGACACTAAATACAAAAAAATAAAATTGGTATGTATATTGACTTCTTTACCAAATTAAGATCATAATGAGTCGTGAGAATACATTTTTCTAATAATACAATTACAACGAATATTGCATTGGAGTGAAATTTTCTAACGAAAATTCTTTCAATCATTTTTAAGCGACTAATTAGTCGTAGTAAGCCATAATTTTTCATAATGGTAATATTTCTAACCGATGTAATAAAGAATATTACACAGAACTGAAATTTTCTTACTAAATTTTTTTTCGATCAATTTAAAACAAGAAATTAATCGCAATAAATAATAATAGTACATTTTTAACTATCAGTCATAAATGAATATTTTAAAGTACAGAAATTTCTTTATTATTTTTTTTTTTTTTTCAAGTTAGTAATGATCAATCTATAGTCGTAAGGAGTCAGCACTATACGTTAGCTAACTATACAATAATAATGAATTTAATATAGCATTGCAATTTCTTTACACATAAAAAAATAGTAACAATAAAATAAATTCAATTACTTTCGCACAATTAAAAATACAGATGCTGAACTAAATTTGAAAAGTTTAATATTTTAAAGCACGTATTTAGTAAATGGGATACTTAAAGAATACGTAAATGAATACTTCATTACGCTAATAACTTGTTACAACAGCAAAAGTATAATAAAAATCTTTAAAAAATTTATTCAGAAAAAGTAATACTTTATGGCAACGTGTGCTGCGCATTTTGAAGGGTTGAGGATACCTATATTTATTTTTTGGTAAAATTTTGATAATTGCAAATTCCCACCCAGAAAATAGGGAAGAACAAGCCATCGTCCTCGTTTGAAAACTACCATGTTATTGTGAAAATTGCACTAGTTCAATTTTTCATTTAATAAATTTCAGATGAAATATTTAAAAAATTAAAAATGTTAATTTATTGAATGCAAGAACTTATTTAATGGTTGTGAATTTCCCCAATGTGAAAAATGAAATAAATGATAAAATAAATATTAGATAATGAGTAATTCTGGTTGTAAACTAAACAAAAAAATGATGCATTAACAAAAATCATTTTTTTTCCTTTAATACTCGCAAAGGAAAATAAATATAAAAATTGCTTTTTCCTTTAAATATTATATGTTTGAATATTAAGGATTATTTGTTATTACTTTTAGAAAAGGTCTTCATATAAATAACTCTAGATTGCATATACATATCAATAGAACTTCATTAATATATATATATATATATATATATTATATATATTGCATATATTATTAAATAGAAATTTATGTAATAGGAATTAAGCATTCTCATTTTTACTCACAAGGAGACATTCAAAGGGTGTCGTCTTCAAAAAATATTGAAAAAAATACATGTGATTCTACTCTTCCTAAAATACCAGAAAATTAAAAAAAAAATATCGGCTGAAATGAATTACAGCGACCACAAAAAATTATCAAAATTAAGCATATTTGATGATTTCCCATTGTCAGGCGATTGATTTTGAGTACTTGGCGGAGAAACAAAACACGGTTCCGTTCGTACACTGCAATCTCGGTGCTAGCGAACTGAACGCCTAACTTCATGTATGATCAAGTAGGAGGCAAAATAAGAAATAAGCTAGATTAATCGGAAAATGGGGCAATTTATGGGAGTCTGATTTATATATTTCTCGTTACGCATCCGTGCAGCGCCCTCTATCGACAAAACAAATATTTTTTTCTTTTTTCCCCAAAAAATCCTCTTTCATGAGAATAACTTTTTCGCAAACTGCGTTCCATTCTACCAATTCCTTCAATTTTTATGAATTTCTAAAATGTCTACAGACTAATGGGACACCCAGTATATATATATATATATCCCCTAACAGCACATCTCATCCACAGGACATCGTTTGGATATCCTATGGATGAAAGTACATCCAAAGTACATCTTCAGGATGTACTATGGATAAGTGGAATGTTAGGGTCTGAGGAATGAAATTACTCTAACAAAGGAATGTAAAAATGACAGCATAAACGTTTATAAAAATATTTTTATTTTTTCGAAATACAGTAGAACTTGGATAATTCGA
This sequence comes from Salticus scenicus, assembly GCA_963930645.1. NCBI lineage: Eukaryota > Metazoa > Arthropoda > Arachnida > Araneae > Salticidae > Salticus > Salticus scenicus. The sequence goes on along the minus strand of OZ005662.1, from coordinate 69,711,957 downwards.
AGTTAAAGGAACCAGAGAAAAATTCGAAATATTCAAAAATTCGAATTACATATACTATTTTGTCAAAAAAAAAAAAAAAAAAAAAAGAGAGAGAGAGATAAATAAAATATTAAAACTCTGTGATTAAAGATTTAACATATAAACTTTATATCTAAGAATATTGCTACATCACCCCCCTCCATTAAATCAATATTTTTTACGAGCATTCTGTACTGATAAGTATAAAGGATTTAAGTCCATATTCTTGATTTTTCAGGTGACGAAAAATAAAGTTAAACTAACTAAAAACAAATGAGAAGAATCGATTAGGAAAAAGGTATTTCGTTGACTTATACCCTTCATACCATTCAGTGATTGTCAACCTTCATTTAATAACTGGAAAAAATTTAATTAAATATTTTATACCATATATGAATGGTAAATTTCTGACTTGAACCTTTTTTTAACAATGATTTTTCTCAAAGACTAAATGACATAGACTTAAATCTTTTATACCAATCGATTGAGAATTTTTTTCTGAGTCTGACTGTGTACTTAACTCAAAATCGACATTTTTGGACTTAAATCCATTATACTTATCAGTGCAGAATTATTCAACACTTTTTTAACCCGTTAGTAGTCGCTATAGACAGCGCCACCTATTACAGATTGCGCACTTTTTATTTAACTGTCACCAATAATTTTAAGAAGTGATGTCATCGACGTTTCTTTGATTTTATTCGCGTTTTATGTATATCAAATGCCACTTTTAAAAATTTTTGATGTATATTGAATAAAAAAATCTCGCAACACTGAAGGATGGGCGGCAAATCGACCAACTAGCGACTACTAACGGGTTAAAAATAGTCAGATATTTTTATTTCTTCTTTAAGTACAGTCGTTGATTCATAGCGTATGACTTGATACAAAAATAGAACCTTACGCATTAGACATGACTTTCAATTCAAAAAACCTCGAAGTTCATATATATGCACTATACCTTCTGGTGCACTAGCTAGGGGCTTCTTTTGTATTTCCTTATCCTTTTTTTGAAAGACTGTTAAAATATATAATGCACTTTAGCTGAGACAAAGTTTACTATTTTAAAGGTAATTGTATGAAAAATTCGATTTATCTAAAATAGAATTTAAATTATCCATGATTTTTTAACATTATTTTAACACAAAATTCAAGGGACCGTGTAAAAAATTCGAATTATCAGGAATTTCGAATTAAACAAGTTCGAATTAGTCAAGTTTCACTGTAATTATTTCCCTTGCACATTAAACAACATGTTCTTAAGATGTGTTACCTACACGCAATACTCTGCTTTGTTATTCATGAAATGTGTATTTAACATAAAGTTTGTTTGCGTAAGAGAAGTAATTAACAACTACTTTTAAAATGGCTTTATATAAAGTAAAAAGGATGTTACATTTACATGTTAAAGAATATTAATTTTTGTGATTTTTCTCTTAATATCCAGCCTTTAAAGTACATGGATTGAATTTTATATAATTTCAAGATTTACTATGTTCGAAACATTATTCGAGACGTCATCAGATGTATATCTGCGTAGTTTTATTTCGGTATAATCTATTGGAGGGCGTTAGTTTTACTCGTAAAATAATAAACAGTTTCTTATAAACACACACATATTGGTCGTTCATTGTGAAAGTGAATTATCTCCTTTGAAATTTATTTTGAATTAACGAACTTTTTTCAAATTTATGCATAGGAAAAAAAAAAGTCAAGCTTCAGTAAGTGTTACCGATTTTTGTGTTTACAGTTATAAGAATTTATAAATTATATTAAAAATAATTTAAAATTACTTAGAAACTGCAGTTTTATAATGAATATTTAGAAATATTAGTATTGCGAGAAAAACATATAATGCCATTTATTGGATTTTAATGCAATTATTGGAGTTTTTTATTTTTTATAATGAAAGATGTGACAAAATGTGATATAATTAAGCAAAAATATATCGATATTTAAAAAATATGGAGTTACGCCCCTTTTACAAAAAGCCGTCCATATATATATATATATATATATATATATATATATATATTTAACAACTGCTATAAGAGTAAAAAAGTTAATTAAAAAATACTTAATATAATATATGTCTATGTCATTGACGCAAATAACAAAAATAAATTATAAAAATTCCCCATTTCCTACCATTATATATATTATTATTACTTAAAGAGTAATATACAAATTTAGTACCAAAAAATTTAAGCAAAATGTATAATATTAACAATAATAAAAAAAAATACATAAGATTTTGTTAATATAAGTATTTTTTACTAAATTCCTCAACACCAAGATTAGTCAGCTTTTTTATACGTAATGCTTTTTTTTTTTTTTTTTTTTTTTTGTATATGTTACTAGTAAAATTTTCTTACCGCCCACTGGTTCTATAAAATGGTAAGGAAGTGTCTGTATTTTATAAAATTTATAAAACTGAGTTAAATGATTCTAATAATAAAAAGTGTTTCTATTTCAATGTTAAAAATAATAATAATAATAAAAAAAAAGAAGGAAAGTGCATCAGTATCAGACAAAATTCCTACCACCCAACATAAATCTGAAACGCCCACTAGTGAGCAGTAGGGACTAAGTTGACTATCACTCCTCTACAAGATGTTACCTTAAAAATATATATATATGTTTTGATGACATTTTCTGTCGATAGCCACCGCGCATATTTCTGAAAAATAAAATTAAACTATGAAAATACGCTTAACGGCCCTCTTCACTTACCGTCGTTGGAAGCCCGAGCCAGGAAATTTTCGTGACAACTAACTTACTAATTAATACATATTTTTAAATTCTGTTCTGTTTTCACATTCAGAAAATTCCCAACTGTTAAATTGACGGACTTTTTTTAAAAATGTATTTTTTTTAATTTTTAATACTTTATTTTGAAATTCCAAAATGAAAAATTTCACACATTGAAAATTGGTATTTTGCAGCTTCAAAATAAAATTTAAAAAATTAAAAATTAAAAAAATACTTTTTAAAATTTAAAAAATGATCTGTCAATTTAACAGTTGGGAATTTTCAGAATGTGAAAACAGAATTTAAAAATATGTATTAGTTAAAAAGTTATTTGTAAAGAAAGTTTTCCATAGAATAACATTAGTTTGACTTCCGGCGACGGTGAGTGAAGTGGGCTCTTATAGCAGCAACATACATACATTTTATATGTATATCATATATGTGTACTTATAAAGCAATAATTTGCGTAAATATTAATAAATTTTATAATTAACATGAACAATAATTGACAAACTAGAAATAATTATCTTTATCTTTTTTCTTTTCTTTTTTTTCTTTTAGTATAACTTAGTATAACTTCATGTATTTAAATTGAAATATCACACATTTACATATTATTACAAATATATATATATATATATTAATATGTTAAACAGTTCAAAGAATTTCTACCAAATGGTGCTTTGCATAGAAAAATGGCAATCGCAACAAAAATAATGAGCCTCACAATATCAAAAACAAGCAAAAAGTATACAAATTGCTGACGCATTTTGCTATTTTTTCAAGCAAAGCCTAATTCATTGGACATTTATTATTATTATACTTTTTATTACTTCAGCGCATTGCGAAAATCTTATACATACTAAACTATTTCTAGTGAAAATTTGATCACATGAACAATAGTTCTTAATGTCAAAGAAAATAACTACAAAGAAAATAACTACCATTTAGAATGAAAACTTTACACAATGATGTATTCAATATGTTAAAATTAGATAAAGGGATAAAATAGGCTTCGTATTCAAAATGCTCAAACTCAAACTCGTAAAACTATTCCCTGAAAATTTTGATTCGAATCCAAGCATTAACATCTTCTAGACAACGAAAATTAGTTTACTTAAAAAGAAATATAATTTAGAATTTATTATTTAATGTATTAGAATTTGAATTTTAAAAACAAATTTTTCTATTATCAAAAACTTCTTTAAAAGAAATATTTTAAACAAGGTATAAAAAATCAGATAATATAAAAAGAAAAGGATTTACTGAATAAGGACAAATTTCACATTTTTAGAAAGGAATTTGTTTGATTCAGCACATAATTCTTACATTCGATAAGTAAATTTCTGTGAGCTTGAATTTTGATGCTCAGCATTTATAAAATATTTAATTTACGAAAAATATACATTACTCATGTCTAAAACATTTTTTTTTTTTTTTTTTTGAAACAAAAGAATAGTTCAGTTTACATTTAATTTGCGATATTATGTAACCAATTTGTTTTTGAAAATTTTATAAAGGAATCCCTTTGATTGTATTTTTTAACTATAAATAAATGTTTTTTTTTAGAACACATACATCTTTGAAAAATGAAACTACTTCAACCAAACAATGCAATTTTTACTTTGGTAATTTAAATATGAATAAAATGTATAATTAACATAATGTTTTGATGACAAAAGAGAAACTATTAACAATTACTTCAAAATGGCTTGTAAGTTATTAAGAACTACATTACTTTTGCATAATATTAAAAATTAATGGTTGAGATTTTTCTATTAATATAATTTTGCTTTTTAAAAGATATGGATTGACATTTAAATACTTTTTTTAGCCTTGCTACATTTGAAGATCACGATGTTGGACGTAGATTTACGTCATTTTACTTAACTCTAATCCATTTTTAGGCGTTACATTTATTTTTAACATGCTAAAATGTTTCTAAGAAATATACATTGAATTCATATTTATTAATAAATGAATAAATAAATAAATAAAAATACATGCTTATTAAAATAAATAATTTTTTATATTATTTTTATAACGTCCTCAATAGGTGTTATGGGGCATTAAACTCTCTAAATTTTGGCTACACGCTTACAGAGTTACAAAAATGCTCTTATTTTGCACACAATATTCAATCAATGAAATACACACAATATGCAATCCCTGGAAAAGGATTGATATTGTATGCTTTCATCATTTATATTTTATTACTTACATTTAAATTTTGAAAAAAAATTTATGTGATATTTTTTATTTCATCATGTGTAATGTTTGAAAAGGTCTTCAATGTATACCTGTAGAATAATCGTAATTCAAATGATAACACACACACACATACACAAACATATATATATATACACTGCAAATTCATGTGTCTTAAATTCAGACACATAAGCGTCTGAAATGGGTGTCATTATTTTCAGACACGAATTCGCGTGTTAAATTTTAAGACACGTGAAGCGTCTTAAATTAAGACGGGAACGTAACTGAATTTAAGACACGTGAAGTGTCTTAAAAGGCAGCCATTGTTGACCACTTATTTGAGCTGCCATTTTTTACCACTTTTTTTTTTTCCCCTTCCCCCTTGGCAGCCATTGTTGACCACTGATTTCAGCTGCCATTTTTAACCACTTGTTTTTTTTTTTTTTTTTTTTTTTTTTTTTTTTTTTTTTTTTTTTTTTTTTTTTGGCAGCCATTGTTGACCACTGATTTCAGCTGCCATTTTTAACCACTTTTTTTTTTTTTTTTTTTCTTGGCAGCCATTGTTGACAAAATCCAAAAAAAGTATTTAAAAAAATATTATAAGGACCTGGCACCATTAAAGTAGGCTTCATATAAAAGCTTACATTTCCATTTAATATTTTTAAGTTTAACTATATTAGATTTGTTCAATGAAACATATTTAAGGAACAATAATTTTTGATACATTTTTTACAGATCTGAAATCCTCAAATTTCGAATTATTAGTTTTCCCTTTCTTTTTTTTTTTTTTTTAAGGAATTCATGATCTTCAAATTGCTAAAACCTACACAGATATTTAAGAAAATATGCATTTTTTTTTTTTTTTTTTTTTTTTTTTTTTTTTTATGATTAATACAACCTACTAAAAAGAATTTGGGATGGATTTTGAAATTTATTAATTAGCTTTAAAGAAAAAAAAAATAATAATAATGCATGCTCATGTAATAACCTTTTTTTTTTTTTTTTTGGGGGGGGGGGGGGATAAATATTTATTTTTAATATGGTTTGTTTTCAAAGATATTGCAAAATTCATCCCTGATAATTCTTTTAAGTAGTTTCATATAAACATAAAAAAAAATATTAAATCTTTCTTAAATATTTGTAGAAGTTTCAGCATTTTGTAGATCACAAATTTATGAAAAAATGCAATTAAAAAATTTCAAATCTGTAAAATATATATATACATATAAAACCACAATAATTGTTGACTAAATGTATATTTTATGGAACAAACAAAATATAGTTCAATTTATTTAAAAAATATTATATGGAAAAATAAGTTTTTTTTTTTTTTTTTTTTTTTTTTTTTTATGAAAACTACTTTAATGGTGCTAAGCTACTTTAAGAAAAGACAATATCTAATCTCACCGACAGCCAAAGCCTATGTTATTCTATGGGGAAATTTGTTTATAAATTGAAGTATATTAAGTTTGTTAAATAAAATACGTATTCAAGGAACAATTATTATGGATTTTGATCTATTTTTTACAGATCTGAAATCGTCAAAATTGCATAGTCTCAGTTTTCATATTTCTTTTTTTTAAAGGAATCATGATCTTCAAAATGCTAAAACATCTACATATTTAGCTCTGGTATTTTTCACATAATTGGTATAAAAATCATCCTTCCACTCCAAATTTTCTAAATTAATTAAGGTTGATAAATAAAGACTTTCTAAACATCTACATGTATTTAAGAAAAGACTAACTTTTCAGGATGTTTAATAAAACCTAATTCTTTTAAGTAAGTTCTTATAAACATCCAAAAATTATCAACTATTTTTAAATATTTATAGAAGTTTTAACATTTTGAAAATCATGAACTTATGAAAAAATGCAAACTGACAAAAACCATTAAAAGATTTCAAGTCTATAAAAAATGAATAAAAAACCATAATTGTTGCCTGAATATATATTTTATTGAACAAACCTAATATACTTCAATTTATAAATATTAAATGGAATATTATATGAAAACTACATCAGTGGTATCAAGTCTTATTAAAAACAAACAATACATAATCTCACCAGCAGCCAAAACCCATGTTATTCTATGGGGAAAATTTTTTTTCATGAATAATTGTTAATATAATAATGTAATTTTTTTTAAATTCTGTTTTCACATTTTTAACATTTTATCTTGCTAAAAAAATCAAAAAATGCACTTAGTGTTTATTTATTTATTTATTTATTTTTTTTTTTAACTTTAAAAGTGAAATATTAAAAATTTAAAAAATAAATACTAATTTAACAATTGTGAATTTTCTGAATATGAAGAAAGATTTAAAAAAAATAAATATATAATACGTTAGCTAATGAGTAATTGTAGACACAAATTTTCCTATAAAATAACATACACTTTGACTATGAATGAGATTAGATATTATCTGCTCTTAAATGAAAATAAGCAGAGAAAACAATTGAGATGTTGTCATAAGAGAAATTATTGAAAAAAGGCCCTTCGCCTTTCTAAAACCTCAACTAAAATTAATCTTTAGAATTTTCTAGAATGTGCTTTAAAAGATATATTGGAAAAAAAAGAAAAGAAAAGGATTATATGAATGGAGTTGCACCGATCCCCCCTCAACAATCAAAAGTTAGAGTTAGTTTCAAACTGGGAAAAAAAAAAAAAAAAAAAAGACAAGTTTACCTTTTTAAAAATACCTTTTTCTTATAGGACTTATATTTCCATTTAATATTTTTAAATTGTAAATAATTAGGTTTTGTAAATAAAATATATATCAGGGGTCGATCCAGGCAAAATTTGGGTCCTTTTTGCGGCCCCTTCACAAAATTCTCCATAGTAAAAAGGGACCCTTCACAAAATTCAAATTCATGAAAAGGGACCCTTCACAAAATTCAAATCCATGAAAAGGGACCCTTCACAAAATTCAAATTCATAAAATTAGTTCCTTCACAAGATTTTTTTTTTTTTTTAAATGATCCTTTTATTAAATGTTTTCAGTATTATTTTTAATTAATGCCTTAATTTGGCTCAACGAAACTATTAACTTGATATTAAACATTACATAAAGTGATTGTAAAAACGAAATATTTTACACAATGTTTTACTTTTTCACAAAAATATTTTATATTTCACAAAAATAAATAAAAATTTCACAAAAATATTTTGTTTTTCACAAAAAAAGGGACCCAAAAATTAAAACCTGGATCGACCCCTGTATATTCAGGGAATAATTATATTATGGTTTTTGATATACTTTTTACATATATGAAAACTTTTTTTTTTTTTTTTTTTGGGGGGGGGGGGGGAATTTATGATCTTCAAAACACTAAAACTTCTACAAGAAGACTTATTTTTTTGGATGTTTAATACAACCTCCTAAAAAGAATTAGGGATGGATTTTGAAATTTATTAACAACTAGTTTTTAAGAAAATAATAATAAAATAAATAATAATAATGCATGTGTTTATGTAAAATTTTGATTTTTTTTTTTTTTTTTTCTTTTAATGATACTGCGAAATCCTTTAAGTAGATTCTTATAAACATCCAAAAAAATATTTAGTCTTCCTTAAATATTTGTAGAAAATTTAGCATTTTTAAGATCATGAATTTATGAAAAAATGCAATTAAAAGATTTCAAGTCTCTAAAAAAATGTATCACAAACTACAATAATTCTTGACTAAATATATATTTTATGGAACAAACATAATATAGTTCAATTTATCATATAAATATTACATGGAAAAATAAGTTTTAATATGAAAACTACTTCTGTGGTGCCAAGCTCCTTTAAGAACAGGCAATATCTAATCTCACCGACAAACAAAGCCTAAGTTATTCTATGGGGAAATTTGTTTCTAAAATTATTTGTTATATAATATATATATATATTTCACATTCAGAAAATTCACAATAGTTAGATTAGTACTCATTTAAAAAAAAAAATTATTTTTCACATTTTTAATATTTTATTTTCTGGCTAAAAACCACAAAAAATGCACTTAGTTGTTTACTTATGCTATAAAAACTGTAGTATGCAAAATTTCTTTCTTTTCTCTGGACTGTTTGATACATATTTTGCAGAAAAAAAAAATATTTCATCAACAGGCATTTCTTTTTAACATTTCACCTTCTACTGCAAATTATTATTATTATTTACTTTATTTATTTATTTATTGACACAGAACATCAAGTTAAGAGATAATAGATATATCTTTTACATTGAACATATTATCTTAAAAACTCATATATATTTTACTTTAAAGTAATATTTTTAATTTTTTATTAAAACAGTGAATCTGAATAATACAAAACTTTAACAGCATACAGATTACATAGGGGGAAAAAAAAATGAAAATAATGTTCAAACAAGAACGATTTAAAATAAATAAATAAATAAAACAATTTATTCAGTAAATTTAAAGATTTATTTAACAATATAAAGTGCTTCTTTTCTAATTTTAGCATTTCTTCATAATATTTCTAGAATCACATTCTTTAAAGTTTCTTTCCTTCTTCTTAAAGTCTGATGTGATGGACCTGAAACAGATGAAATAATGATAATAATATGAAACGATTCCACCCGACTTTCCAAACAAACAATAAATGCTTGGTAATTAAATACATTTCAAGCATGGAATATTTCAGTAAATAAGTAAAAAATTACAAAAGAATGTTTAAGTATATATTTCAACTTATGGACAATATTTGAACAAACATTCTGGGTATTAATCAGGGTTCATTTTAGAGGGTGAAATTGTGAGAATCCCACTATGTTTTAAAAAGTCACACTCGAAAATATATTACCCCCAAATTTTTCACATGGTTCAACAAATAATAATAGTGGCAATATTGAAATAAAATTGCAAGACGAAGCTGAATAATGTGATAACAACATCCAAAGATTAATAAAAATACAAAATCATTAAAAAATTCACACTAAGTTTTTTTTGTTTTTTACCCTCAATATATCAATAAAAATGTAACTGTAACAAAATTATTGAAAAAGCTTCATGATTAAAGTATTAAAAAATAAATAAATAAAAGCATTATGATTAAAGCATTAAAAATAATAATAATAATAAGCAGAAAAAACGATTTATTCAGCATTACTGTTGTGCTTCTTTTTTTTTATCTTGATAGTTCACTTTGAATAATTTCTTCTATCATGAGACTTCTTTCAGAGTCTAAATTCTAAAATTAAACCTTTTTCGCTTTTTTTAATTTTCAGGAAAATTGGAAAATTATCATAATAAATTCTATTTCTGTTCAGGATTGTAGTGATATAAAACAAGTGATTATTTTTGAAAAAAAAAGAAAAAAAAAAACCCTTTGATTTAAATCACTTCTTTTTAAAATCAAAGTTATTGGTTTTAATGGCTTGCCACACTTACCACCACTGGAAGCCCAAGCCAATGTTATTCTATGCAGAGGTCGATCCAGACAAAAACTGGGACCCTTTTGCTGCCCCTTCACAAAATTCAAATTTCTAAAATGGACCCCTTCACAAAATTCAAACTCATAAAAATGGGCTCCTTCATGAAAATAAGATTCATAATAATTACAAGATAAAAAAACAAAATTTTTATATACCATGTTTCTAAATTTTCTGTTGAATCATATAAACGCTACCGAAGGCAGCAGGAAACCGGAACAATTGGCTAAATGTATTAAAACAATTCATTGCTATCGTGTTTTGAGATCTTATAAAAGTTTCAAATGTAAGTCGGGAAGTTAGTGAAAAATCGTTTGCAAGCTTTGTACTGGTAACGCTGCCGAAGGCAGCAGAGTTCCGAAGCAGTTGGTTAAAAGTATTTTTTAAAATGCATTTTCACCGTGTTCTGAACTAGTCTGAAAGTTTCAAATGTCTAGCTAGTCGGGAAGTTAGTTAAATAAATTTTCCGTTGAATCATATAAACGCTGCCGAAGGCAGTAGGGACCTAAAACAATTGACTAAAAGTAGTACAAAAATGCATTGTCACTGTGTTCTGAGCTATCATGAAAGTTTCAAATGTTTAGCTAATCGAGAAATGTGAAAAATTGATTGCAAGCTTTGTATTGGTAACACTGCCGAAGGCAGCAGAAACACGAAACAGTTGGCTAAAAGCATTTAAAAAATGCATTTTCACCATGTTCCGAACAATTCTGAAAGTTTCAAATGTCTAGCTAGTTGGGAAGATAGTTGAATAAATCTTCTGTCAAATCATATAAAAGCAAAAATGAGCCCCAAAAATTAAAACCTGGATCGACCCTTTCTATGGGAAATTTTGTTTACTTATAACTCATTAACTAATACATATTTTTAAATTCTGTTTTGACATTCAAAAAATTGTCAGCTGTTAAATATATGGATTTTTTAAAAAAGGAATTTTTTTTTTTTTTTTTTAATACTTTATTTTGAAACAGTATAATGAAAAATGATGAGTGTAATCTATATAATATTTCTCTAACGAGGACCAGTTTCAATTATTTTTTGTCGAAAGGATTCGGTACGCGAGAATAAAAAATAATTATACATGGACAATATTTAAGCATGCGGACTTGGCTCAATGGACTAACAAGAAAAGATGACGAGATTTGTCTGATGAGACTATTTTAAGAAAAACAAAGGATTTTTAACAATTGTTTCTTCAAAATCTTTGCACGTGTCATTTTAAACCTAGCAATAATTTAAAGATATATATAGATTATGAACTTTTGTGTCATAAATTGACTAAAAAACACAATCATAAAAAAATTATAATCAAAATAGGAATTATTTTATTTTATTTATTTATTTATTTTTAAACAAAACAACAACAACAAAAAAAATTATACCAAAATTAATAGAAAGTCATCTCCAACATGATGACAAAAATTTAAAAGGCGTCGTGGGTGTCCTATATTAAAGCTGAACTGCCAGTGGAATAATGAAAATTGAGTCATGAACAATGAATTTCATTTGGAAACCTTTCTTTGAATGATTTTGGCTTCCCTATTGTACAATATTAATTTGGTTTTAATAATAATTTGGCTTCTGGTAAATTAAAATTTTAATTAGGTGGTGAAATTGGTATAACATTTATGAGTTTCAACTTTCAAATTTTAAAGATAAATAAGAAAAGAAAGAAAGTGTGAATATCTCCCATGGGTTTGCTAGTATAATATTTTATCCCCCCCCCCCCATTTGCTGATGATCAGAGATCAAACGTCCTGCAGAAGCATTGTGATTACTAATCTTTCTCCATCTACAATACAAATGTCAATGTTCATTTTAAACTTGCTTTATTAGATTCTGGAACCCATAATGAGGTAGAATTGTTCAATATCTTTCACTTGAATAATTTTTTTGTGGGTCCCTTCACCCTTCCAACAATCGGCGATCAAATGCCATCTGTAATCCTTGCAATTTCTAATTTTTCTCCATCTACAAACAAATGCCAACTTTTTTTAAACTTACCTAATTAGATTCCAGAGAAGAAAAATAATAAAGAAGAAGAATTGTTCAATATCACTCACTCATATGTTTTATCCCCCCCCCCCCCCCACACACACACACTTTCTTCTAATGATCTGCGAAGCACTGCTATTTCTAATTTTTCTTCATATACAATACAACATAAATATCAATATTCTTTTTGAACTAACTTTGATGCATTCTAAAACTTATAATTAGAACTGCTCAATAACACTCACTCATAAAAAAAAAAATTGTGCGACCCCCCCCTCCTCTATCCCTAACGATTGGTGATCAAGCGCTCTACAGAAATTTTGTGCTTTTCAATCCTTCATTCGCAGCATAAATAAATTCCAATAGGGATCACATATGACATGAAGTCTTCATACAAAAAAACCCGTTGGTGATCTTTAAAAGAAAATACTTGTACTTATTAAGTCACTTATACACACAATTCCAATATCAGAAGCTTCCTGTAAAAGTTGGGACTTGGTCACTGAGAAAGTGAGCAAAATGCAATTTAAGATAATGTACAGATGGCAATGACGAACAAACTGGAATTGTTGATAAGAGTGTGTTTATATTTCTTAATGGTTCTACATCTAGTTATAATTTTTGAAAGCTGCATTAATTTCAATTTGGAGTCCCTTACATACAAACATTTTACTGGAGCTATGAACAAAATCATGGACATATTTCTTCTTGTGTGATATCAAGAATAATGAATAATGTCAACACTTTACCTTAACTAAAATTTTAATATTACAATGCTTTGATCATATCTGGTTAACTAACATTAGATAAACACAAACTTGGGATCAAAAATATGTTTACTGAATCTGGCAATATTTTTTTCAGTTAATTATTATTGCAAAATTATGATGCAGATTATTTTCTGATACCTAAATAGCTGTCGCAGATTGGCAGATAAAATTCTGCTACTGGGGGATTGAGCAATGAGCATGTTTTAAAAAATATATATTAGTACATATATAAGAGTAGTATTAAAAATAACTAGGATTTATGAAGGATCCATTTAATGACTGTGTTATAAGTATACAAATATTTAAATTTATTTTAAATATAAAGTGAAATATTTAGCATATTAATAAATATAGAAAAATTCAAGAAAATTTTAAATTATACATAAATACCTATCACTAATATCATTTTTACTGTTTTACTAATTGAAAATTGATGACACAAAAACAAAAAAAGGGGAAGGGGATTAGCTAGCACAAACTGCTAATGACAGAGGGGAAGAAAGAATTCGAACAAAAATATTAATAAACAATTGAATATTGATATTAGTGTACCTAGAAATATTGTAATATTCAAAAATTTAAAAATATATACAGTACACTCCCAGAAATCTGCACAGTTTGGAACCAGAGATTGTGCAGATTTTAGAATATTGTGGATTTTGGGTATTTTATTGTTTGCATATTTAAATTAAAATTTTAAAGCCGTAATGCATTAAAAATGATAGTGAAGACATATGAGCAAGCATATAAGACACATGAAATATTTAAAAATAAATGAAGGCAAGTAAAAAGTATAAATATAGTATACATATAAAATTCAATGTAAGTAATTTTCTTTTCACTTAACAAATTAAAAATTGTTCCATAAGGCAAAATACAAAATTGAGTATATGTAAACATCTGATATAATAACTTTTATTATAAACTTGCAATTTTTATTATAGTTTAGAATTATAGGTAAAGCCAAATGATTTTTTTTTTTTTTTCAGTATATGAAATCATTTTTTGTTCAAGCACAAATACTACTGGTTTAAAAGAATTTAGATATTTACCTTGAAGATCTGGATCTTGCTTAAAATAAACTTTCTTTAATCTTATTAGATTCAATTTCTAAACTACCACCACTAAAATAAGTTCTACCTTGTTTTTTTTTTTTTTTTTTTTTTTTTTTCCTTTTCTTGAAAACTATAAATTTCATTGTTTACATTTGTTTTGATGTGTGGATTTCTGGTTTTATTTATGTTGAACGTTTCAACATATACATCAGTTTACAACTCTAAATACAGGTTAAATTATTTATAGAAAAATTAAAACATTCTTTGATTTTTGCTTCAATGTAAATAATTGCTTCAATGTAAAGAAAAAACTGACACGTTTGTGCATTTAAAATTTTGTCCCTGATTATGCAGAAAGTTTAAAATATTTATGAAAAGGCTTTTAAGTAACTTAAAAAATAAATAAATAAAATTTTAATAATATAAAATAATAAAAATCTTACCTTGAATTGAGTCTGTAATATTGCAGGGGATGAAAGAAATTCAGATGGCTCCTGAAATTTATCTCTAATATACTGAAAATACAGGTAATTCTTCAGCTGCAACATTTGTTGTATCTAGAAAAGAATATTGTTAATATTAGAAATACAATAAAAATATTACAAGATAAAAACAACTTTTTTTTATATCATGTTTTAAATTTTCTGTTGAATCATATGAATGCTACCAAAGGCAGCGGGGACCTGAAACAGTTGGTTAAAAGTATGAAAAAAAATGCATTTCCACCGTGTTCTGAGCTATTTTGAAATTTTTAAATGTCTAGCTAGTCGGGAAGTTAGTAAAATAAATTTTTTGCTGAATCATATCAGTGGCGGATCCAGAACTTCACTTTGAAGGGGGGGGGGGCAAAGATTTTTAAAACTGTTATTCTAGATCAATAAAAAATTTACAATTGCAATATTCAATTGTAAATGTCAGTGTTTTGGGGGGGGAGCCCTCCCCCCTTCAATCCGCCACTGAATCATATAAACGCTACCAAAGGCAGCAGGGTACTGAAACAGTTGGCTAAACGTATTAAAAAAAGTATTGTCACCGTGTTCTGAGCTATTCTGAAAGTTTAAAATGTTTAGCTAGTCGGGAAGTTAAATGCTCTTTGAAGCATATGATAAACGCTGCCGAAGGCAGCTGGGACCCGTAACCGTTAGCTAAAAGTATTTAAAAATGCATTTTCACCATGTTCTGAGATATTCTGAAAGTTTCAAATGTCTAGCTAGTCGGGAAGTTACATATTTGTTGAACCACATAATAAACACTACCGAAGGCAGTGGGGACCCAAAACAGTTGGCTAAAATTATTAAAAAAATGCATTGTAGTCGTGTTTTGAACTATTCTGAAAATTTCAAATGTCTAGCTAGTCGGGAAGTTATGTTAAATAAATTCTTTGTCGAATCACATAAACACTGCTGAGGGCAGCGGGGACCAGAACCAGTTGACTAAAAGTATTTAAAAAATGCATTATCACCATGTTCTGAGCTATTTTGAAAGTTTCAAATGTCTAGCTAGTTGGGAAGTTAGTTAAAAATCGATTGCAAGATTTGTACTGGACAAACAAACAAAACAAGAATCGAAGTTAATAAAAACACGGTAAAAAGTCTAACGACTTTTCACTAAAAAAAGAAAAAGTGAAAAAAAAAAAGAGAAAGAAAGAAAAGATTACCAAATCACCATGAAATTAAATAAGGAAATAAAGAAGTAAATACTTCATTCTTATATAATGTAGCTTGCAAAACAGAAATTTCCTGCCAAATATTATTAAATACAGTCGAACCTTGTTAACATGAATTACTTTTAACATAATGTTTCCATAATAACTTTCAAAATAAAGATTAGTTTAATTACATAAAGATTAGTTACCGAAGCAGGTACAAATTTTTATCCCCTTTGAGATTCACGTTAACAAGGTTCGACTGTATAACATTTATATAACTATATATCATTTCTCTTGCCTTTTGAAAGTTTTAATTTTTATTTTAAAAACTTTCACTGTTTTATTGATACTTAATTTCACATACTCAGGAAAAATATCTACTTTTTATCATATATTATATTTTATGTGCTGTTTTCCCATTTAATATGTATCTTACAGGGGTCTGTCCAGAGGTAAAACTGGATCTGTTAAAGGACCCTTCACAAAATTTTATACATTAAAAAAGGATCTTTCACAGATTTTTTTTATCCTCAAACAGGACCCTTCACAAAAATTTTTCTCGTGAAAACAGACCTTTGATAAATTTCTTTTACTTCGAAACCTAATTTTCTACAGAGCAAAAGGCCACTTGAGTAATTGTATGTGCTTTGCTGTATTTCCCCCAAACAGCTGCTATTCAATTTCTAATTTATGAAAGGTTTCTGTGCGTATGTGTGAGTTTAATTCTATAAAAGTGAACTTTCATTGTCTAAAATGATTGCAAAATTACCTTAAAAAAAAGAGAGAGAGAGAGAGAGAGAGAGAGAACCCTAGCCAAAAAGTTCAGTAGGACTTGATTTTCATATTACAGGGATGAGATTAGCAAAAATACAAAAAAGCTGAAACTGTACGCAAAGACAAGACGTTGAGATTAAACATTAGAATTTTGATGACAAAATCTATTATATTAGAGTAATAAATATTTATTTTAACCTTAAATGTATAAAAAAAGAAGAAATGCACATTAGAAACATAAAAAAAGCTAAAAAAAATTTAAAAGCTGAAAAGCTAAATGTACAAAAAAGCTGAAATCAGCTGAAAAGCTGAAAAATCTCATCCCTGATATTACTATTTGATTCACAAAATTATGTGTAGACTTTTCACAATTTCTCAAGAACAGGTCTCCGTCTGAAAAGTCTAGACAGACCCCTAATCTGCTTATAAAATAATAATAATTAAAGATGCATGCAATTTAAATGTTTCAGACACTTCATTATCGAATTTAGCTATATATTAGATTTGAGAGATAAATAGGAATAGGCATACTGTAACATTGTTGGTATTACAGTATCCTCCTAAACATATTTATTAAACTTCATTTCGATAAAAACATATACTACTAAATGAAATAACAAACAGAAAAGAAAATGTCTCATAACTTAAATTCTTTAACAACAATTGCTGAAATATCACAAGGAAACGCTTCTTAAACTTTTATTTGATTGTACAATGTAATGTATAAGCATTTTATACATTACTTGTCTACATTAAATTACTTCTGCAAGATAATACTAAACATTATGCACACGCAACAACGATTAAACAATGAACTAATTATTTACTGATTTTTTTTTTTTTTGAAAAATTGTGCATAATGTTATACTTCGATTAACAAGACACCCTTATTTGTATGCATGCATGTTTAATCCTTAATTATTAACAATCAGTTATCGTATTAATCATCTCTGAACAAAAGGAAATAAATATCACTTACCAAAATGACTTCCGTCTCGATTGCTTCATATTTTTGCAGAAATTCAAAAAAATACGTGCACACAAGCATCAATTATCTCCGGCGTTGCAAACAACGCCATGTTTTTGTTTACAATCCGTGAACTGCGATTACAAAGGAATTGTGGGTAAAAGACCGGTTGCCAAGAGGATCGTCTCTTATCCTAGTAATTTCCTCTTTTGACCAGGGAGTTGAACTTTATTAAAACTGAATTGTAAATGGGATCTAAAAGTTTTTCCTTGCGAGGAGTCCGCCATAACTGTAGTCGTGATGCATGCTGGGTAGGTTGTTTTGCACATGCTCTCAGCAGAGATTAAGACACTACCGTTACGTGACTGAAATTAAGACACTTGTCGTGTCTTAATTCTTTTTAAGACGCTTATGTGACTGATTTTAAGACACGTGAATTTGCAGTGTATATTTTAAGACACATACCTGACTGAAATTAAGACGGCATCGTGTCTTACTTATATTTTAAGACACATAAGTGACTGAAATTTTTTCGTTTAAGACACTTTGATGTCTTAAATCTATTTTAAGACGCTTATATGACTGAATTTAAGACACGTGAATTTGCAGTGTATATAAGTAATTTTCATTGGATGGTGCTTAGCACAGAAAAATGGCAATCACAACAAATATAACGAGCCCAACAATATAAAAAAACAAACAATAAATGTACAAACTACTCAGGCGGTCTTAAAAATTAGCTTCTTTTATTATTTTTTCCTTTTTTTTTCCAGGAAAAGCCTCACATACTGGATATTGTTAATGCTTATTATTTTTTTAATGCACATAAACTTTTTTATACAAATCAAGTACCAATGTATTTCTTAAATCTCCTTCATACCAAACTATTTATAATGAGAATTTGGTTATAATTATTTTATATGTGATTAGTATATGATTAATAGTTCTTAAATATCAAATAAAATGATTTTAATTCATTACTATTCACAATGTAAACTACACACAATTATGTAATCAATACGTTAAAATTTCATGAAGAGTCAAAATAGCTTTCGTATTCAAAATATTCAAATTTAAAATAATAAAACAATTTACTGAAATTTTTTATCTGAATTCAATCATTTATCTACCAATAAATACCTTCTAGTCGAAAAAAATTAGTTTACAATGAAATAAAATATAATTAAATTTTTTTTTTTTAAATATTAGAATGTGATATAGAGACAATTTAAAAAATAAATTTTTCCACTCTAAAATGCTCGTTTAAAATGAATAGTTTTAAACAAGGCATTTACGAATAAAAATGTATTCAGAGATCTTAAAAATGAGATAATATAAAAAAGAAAAAGATTTTCCAAATAAGGATAGATTTCACATTTTTAGACACGAAGTTGTTTGATTTAGCATATGTTTCTTACATTCAGTAAATAAACTTCTGCTAGACGAATAAAAGTAGTTTACGTTGAAAAGAAAATAATAATTTAAAAATTTAAAAATTTATTATTTAAAGTATTAGTAAATAAAAGAGTGTTCAATGGTCATAAAAATGAGAATATGTAAAAAGAAAAAGATTTGCGAATACGAACAAATTTCATATTTTTAGACACGAAGTTGTTTGATTCAGCATATGTTGCTTGCATTCAGTAAATAAACATCTTATAGACGAATAAAATTAAATTATGTTGAAAGAAAAATAATAATTTAAAAATTATTATTTAAAGTGTTAGTAAGTAAAAGTATGCTCAATGGTCATGAAAATGAGATAATATAAAAAGAAAAAGATTTGCGAATAAGAACAACTTTCACATTTTCAGACACGAAGTTGTTTGATTTACTTACATTCAATAAATAAACATCTTCTAGACGAATAAAATTAGTTTATGTTGAAAGAAAAATAATAATTTAAAAATTTATTATTTAAAATATTACAATCTGATATAGCAATTAATTTTAAAAATAAAATTTTTAATTCCAAAACCATTCTTTAAAAGAAATAGTTTTAAACAAAATATTTAAAAAATAAAACAGTATTCAAAGATATTTAATATAAGATAACATAAAAATAAAATAAAAAATAAATAAAAAAAAGATTTGCTGAAGAAGCACAAATTTCATATTTTTCGAAATGAAGTTGTTTGATTCAGCATATGTTGCTTACATTCAAGAAATAAATTTCTGTATACTTTGAATTTTGGTGCCCAGCATTTATAATCTATTTAATTTACGAAAAACATACATTACTAATGTCTAAAACATATTTCTGAAAAAAAAATAGTTCATTTAAAATTTAATTTAAGGTATTACGTAAACAGTTATTTAAAATTTTATAAATAAATCCTTTTGATAGAATTCTGTAACTCTAAGCAAATATATATATATATATATATATATATATCAGAATAATAAAACTACTTTAACAAAACAATGCAAAATCATTTTTGTCATGACTATTAATATCAACATAATGTGTAATTAACATAATGTTTTGTTGACAAAAGAGAAATAATTAACAACTAATTTTAAAATGGCTTGTAAGTTATTAAGGAGTTTGTCACTTTTACTTGCTATTAAATATTAAAGACTGAAATTTTTCTATTAATATACACTTTCAAAACACATGGATTGACCTTTAGATATTTTTGAATCTTGCTACATTTGAAACTCGCGATATCTGACGCAGACTTGCGTCATTTCGGTTACCTATGATCCGTTTGTGGGCGTTAGAATTATTTTTAACATGTTAAACAGTGTCTCAGAAATATACATATTATTCATATTTATTATATAAATGTGATAAAAGTAAAGAATATGCGTTTATTCTTTTATTATTCTATATTTATTTACAGAAGAATTAGAATTTGAAGTATTCTTATTTTCTTATTAGAGAAATGCCCATGACGTGAAAAGAGAATGAAACGTGGTATCCTTGATTTTTTTATTATTATTTATTTTATTATATATATTTATATAGAAATAATGTTTACAAAACTTCTGTTCTACAAAGTCATTTTTAAAACAAAAGTACGTTTCAGTTTAACATTTCATTTTCAATATCAACTTATATTTTTTTCTTTTATTTCTTAGAAAAACGAATTTTGCAGTATTTTTTAAATATAAGCAAAATAGATACTTTTTTAAGAACGTATATGACGTGAGACCCTGATGTAAAGAGAATAAAACGTACAATCTTGAATTTCTTTATAGAAATAATATATAGAAAGTTTCTGTTCTACAAAATTGTTTTTTAAACAGAAATACGATTCAGTTTAAAATTCCAATTTCGATACCTTTATTTTATTTTATTTTATTTCATCTTATGTGTTAGAAAAATTACTTTTGCAGTCTTTTCTAACCATTAATAAACAAAATATTCCTTTAAGAGTACATAAATACGATATGAGGCTGTGATGTTAATACAAAATAAAACGTATTCTCTTGAATTTTTTTTATAGAAATAATATTTAATAGAATTCTTTTTTTTTTTTTTTTTTTTTTTTTTTTTTTTAACAGAAATACGTTTTAGTTTAAAATTTAATTTTCGATATAAAAATTCATTTAAAAAAAAAATTCTTACAAAAGTGGCATTTGTAAAATTTTCTAATCATAAGTATAACAAAATATTCCTTTAAGAACAACAACATGAAGCCCTACTGAGCAAAAAATAAAACTTGCTATTTTCACTATGTTCACAGAAATAGTTTTGAAAAAGATTTTTGTTCTACAAAATTATTTTAAAAATAAAAGTAAATTTCACTTTCGATATGAACATTTTTTTTTTTTTTTTTTTTTTTTCTTAGGAAAATGACTTTTGAAGTCCTTATTAACCATAAGTAAACAAAGTACTTCTTTAAAAACATATAAGTATGATGTAAATCCATGATGTGATAAGAGAAGAAAACGTACTATTTTAAATTTGTTTATAGAAATAATCTTTGTGAAATTTCTGTTCAAAAAATATTTTTGACAGAAATAAGTTTTAGTTTAAAATTTCATTTTCGATATCCATAATTTTACGTTTTTAAGAAAGATTTTTAGAAAAATGACATTTGTAGAATTTTCTAACCAAAATATACAAAATATGTTCTTAAAAATGATGACATGAAGCCATGATGTGAAAAGAGAATAAAACGCGCTATCTTGAATTTGTTTATAGAAATAGTCTTTACTAAATTTCAGTTTTTAAAATAGAAGTAAATTTCAGTTTAAATTTTTTATTTTTAATAACAACTTTTATATGCTTTCTTAACCATAAGCAAACAAAATACTTGATATCTTGAATTTGTTTACAGAAATCATCTTTACAAATTTCTGTTCAACTATACGTTTTCAAAAAGAAAGCGACTTTCAGTTAAAATTTCATTTTCGATATTATCTTAACTTTTTATTATTATTATTATTATTATTTCTTAGAAAAATGACTTTTGTAGTATTTTCTAACCATAAGTAAAGAAAATGCTTCTTTAAAAACGTATAAATATCTGAAAAATGTAAACATACGAATTAAACGATGTTTTTAAAAGCGATAGTATAAACATTTATATTTTTTTCCGAAATAATTACTTATTGTGCATAGCGAACACCGTACTCTTCAAAATTCATACCTTCACGCACAGCCTCTTTAAATATTCAGAAAATGTGTAATTAATGTGTAATTAATGTGTAATTAAAATGTGTTAATGGGAAATAGCTTTGAAGACACAAAGAAAAATGTCACTTTTAGATCCTATTAAATATTAGTGGTTGAGATTTTTCTAAAAATATACGTTTTTTAGAAGACATAGGATGACATTTAGTTATTTTTTAGCCTTGCTACAGTTCAAACTCAAGACCTCTGACTTAGATTTACGTCATTTCGGTTGCCTGTAATCCAATTGTGAGTATTAAATTTACTTTTAAAACATTAAACAGATTTTCAGAAATACACATCATATCAATAAATTAATATTTATTAAACAAATGTAATGAAAGTAAAAACATATAAAATATTTTCTTATTATATGTTTATTTGCTGAAGAATCAGAATTTCAAGTACCCTTTCTCTTATTATTATTATTATTATTATTATTATTACCTTTATTACTTCCCGAACACTATAGTGAAGAAAGTATTGTGATCATGTCAAAAATCCGAATTAGAAATTTTGATGTTTCTGTACGTTTCGAGGTCTCCTGAGTCCGTTTTCACTATTTTTACGATGATATGTGTATGTGTGCGTGTATGTAAGTGTGTGTATATCTGTGAGTGATCACGCTAGCTTCTAAATGCTTTGTTCGAATAAGCTGAAGGTTGGTACGTATATTGTAAATCACCATAGTACGAACCCTATTGATTTTGGTGAATTTAGCACTTACAGTTTTTTTACAGGGGCACAAAGAAAAATTCTTTATCGTTGTGGCCTATGGGGCTAAATTTTTAAAAGTGTGATAGCGTCTAAACGCCTTATTAATCTGAGCAAAAAATTTGTACAACTGTTACAGGTCACAGATACACCAACTGTATAGATTTTGGTGAATTTAGCACTTACAGTTTTTTTACAGGGACACAAATAATAATTCTTTATCATTATGGCCCATGGGACTAAATTTTTAAAAGTGCGGTAACATCTACACGTCTAATTCAATTGAGCTGAAAATTTACATGAATATTATAAATCGCTGTTGCACTAACTATAAGCATTTCGGCGAATCTAGAATTTATAGGTTTTTTACAGGGATGCAACGAAAATTCTTTATCATTATGATCTATGGGCTCAAAGTTCAGTAGCATTAAATAAGACATTGTGTAATATATGGAGAAAAATACTCAAACACTCTATTATGGTTTTCTCTCTTTTGTTTCATTAACAACTCCTCTTTCTTTACTTTATCTACAAAACTATTAAATACTCAATCTGAGGAAAGTCGAGTGGTGTCACTCCAGATTTTTTTTTTTTTTTTTCTGAGAAAAATAACTTTTATATTCTTTCCTAACCATAAGTAAACAAAATACGTTTTTAAGAACGTATAAATGTAATGTGAAGATAGTATGTTAAAAGAGAATAAAACGTGCTAATTTGAATTTCTTTATAGCAATAATCTTTACAAAATTTCTGTTCAACTATGCATTTTCAAAAGGAAAGCGACTTTCAGTTAAAATTTCATTTTCGATATCATCTTAACTTTATTATTATTATTTCTGATAAAAACGACTTTTGTAGTATTATCTAACCATAAGTAAACAAAATACTTCTTTAAAAACGTATAATTATCTGAAATATGAAAATATACAGAATAAACAATGTTTTTAAAAGCGATAGTATAAAAATTATATTCTTTCCGAAATAATTATTTATTGTGAATAAGAAACACCATACTCTTGAAAATTCAGACATTCACGCTCACCCTGCTTAAATATTCAGAAAATGTGTAATTAACATAATGTTTTGCTGGAACCGGGGCAATAATTAATTACTACTTACATAACGGCTTTGTAGACACCAAGAAAAATGTCACTTTTACATTCTATTAAATATTAGTGGTTGAGATTTTTCTAAAAATATACGTTTTTCAGAAGATATAGGATGACATTTAGTTATTTTTTAGCCTTGCTACAGTTGGAACTCACGACCTCTGACATAGATTTACGTCATTTCGGGTGCCTGTAATCCAATTGTGAGCATTAAATTTTCTTTTAAAACGTTGAACAGATTTTTAGAAATTTATATTATATCATTATATTCATATTTATTAAACAAATGTAATGAAAGGAAAAACATATAAAATATTTTCTTATTATATGTTTATTTGCTGAAGAATCAGAATTTCAAGTATTCTTATTCTTATTCTTATTCTTCTTATTTATTTATTTTTTAATAAAGGGGGCATAATGCGTAAAGTAAAAATAAACAAACAAACAAATAAATAAATATGACGTGAAACCATGATATGATAAGAGAATAAAACGTACTATCTTAAATTTGTTTATAGAAATAATCTTTGTGAAATTTCTGTTCTAAAAATATTTTTGACAGAAATAAGTTTTAATTTAAAATTTCATTTTCGTTATCAGCAATTTCACTTTTTAAGAAAGTGTTTTAGAAAAATGACTTTGGTAGAATTTTCTAACCATAAATAAACAAAATACATCTTTAAGAAAGTTGACTCGAAGCCATGATGTGAAAAGAGAATAAAACTTGACATCTTGAATTTGTTTATAAAAATATTCTTTACAAAATTTCCGCTCTACAAAATTGTTTTTTAAAACACAATTACGTTTCTATCGAAATTGTATTTTCGGGTTCACCTTAATTTTTTTATTTTTTTTTTATTTCTTAAAATATGACATTGATAGTATTTCCTAGCCGTGAATAAACAAAATATTTCTTTATTAACACTGTGCTACAAAAAAAAAAAAAAAAAAAAAAAAAAACCAACTCTGATACCATTTTTTTTTTTATTCTTACGTAAACTGACCTCCTGATTCCGATTTTTCCCAGTCACCCAATGTTTTCTAGGGACACCATCCCTTCCCCACACCACTATTCGGTAATTTTATGACTATTGAATTTTAGTTGGAGAAGGAAAAAGAATTAATTTAACACCTAAAAACAAACAAACAATATATATATATATATATATATATATATATACAGGGTGATCCAAAAGTCAGGACAAACTTTAAAAATGAATAATTCGAAAACGAATCAAGATACAAAGATACGGTTTGCACCAAACGGATGGAAAAAAAGCCGGGTTTTGTATGGCAAAGAAAAAAATAGTTCTGTTGGCGACCAACAGATGGCGCTGTCGTATTTCTGATGTAGGATTATGCAAAGCAACAAACGATATAAAAAAAGAACAACTACAGCAGGTAATGGTAGTAGAAGCTTATATGCATCGAAATATCGCATTCTCAGTCGCTACTTTAATCACTCATGGCCTCCAAGATCTCCCGATCTGACACCCTGTGACTTTTGGCTGTGAGGATTCTTGGAAGTCAAAAGTGTACCGCGACCAACCGGCATCACTAGGAGCACTGTAAGATGCCATCCACCAAAATTTGTCTACCATAACGCAAGAAATGCTACTGAATGCTGTGAACGATGTGGTGAATCATCTTATAGCTGTACTTCTGAATGATGGACATTGAACAGTTACTGTAGTAGTACTAATTAACTGTAATTAAGCTGACTTGTAAAATGTCAAAATTTTTTTTCATTTGTAAATCATTTTTTTTTCATTTGTAAAAATTTTCCCCTTGCCGCAAATGTTCATATTTTAGAATTTTCCAACTCTGTAGCCCCTCAGAAGGTATTTAACAGTTAAAATAATCCTCCCACTTCCTAAAAATCGAATTTCATTTTGCCATAAAATCACCAAAAAGGGATAAAAATAGGGAGCCGTCCCTGAAAAACGGTGGGTGATAGGACAAAATGAACGTCATCATATTCGGAATCAGGAGATCATTTTACATAAGAATTTACAAAAATGGTGTTGGGGCAATTTTCATGCCGAGCAGTGTAATGCATAAATATCTAAAAGAGAAAATTATACAAATTTATATTAAAAGCGACGGCATGTTCTAGTTACATACAACAAACGACAATATCTCTGCAGTCGTTTATATTTCTTTCCAAAATAATTATTTACTGTGCATATAAAACAGTATACAATTGAAAAATTATCCTTCAAGCCAACCTCAGAAAATATGTAGTTAACATGATGTTTTGTTGACTCAAGAGAAATAATTAACTACTTTCAAACTTTAATAAAGAAGCATCACAAAATTGGCGTTGTAAAAATTATTACTTACAAACTTTGAATAAACACCATAAAATGCAATAAACTCGCAACAATTGTTTTATGTCGAAAAAACACACGACCCTTCATCAGGCGAACAAAGTAAGCACGAGTGCTGCAGTCAAAGCGGCAACGCACAAATTGTTTAAAATGAAAAGAAAATGTTTACAAAGTAGAAAGTAAATATAGCTACTGGTGTGAGTAGAATGTAGAAAAAACAAGAAAATAAATAAATGAGTGAGAGTAAACATATAACAATCTAAGGATAACAAAAAATAAAACTAAAATCTAAGTTACGTGAGTAATTTCCAAGCATCAGAGAAGAAAGGAGTGGAAGAATGACTGCAGCACTCGTGCTTACTTTGTTCGCCTGATGAAGGGTCGTGTGTTTTTTCGACCCGAAACAATTGTTGCGAGTTTATTGCATTTTATGGTGTTTATTCAAAGTTTGTAAGTAATACTTTCAAACTGTACAACTATGTTTGAGAGAGATTATGGATTTATTTATTCTATCCGTCTATAATTCATTCCTTGTGTCTGCCCGTTTTGTGATCGCTTATTCAAAATACGAAAGAATTAAAATTATACAACGAGTACGTACAGTTGGAAAGTGTTAATAATCTAGGTGAACAGCATAATTTTTCACCCTTGGTATTATTTTAATAAACTGTTTTCTGCTTTGGTATTATCTTAATAAACAAATTAAAAAATTCCCTAGAAATGTTCCTTTGTTAGCTTTTTCCTCAAATTCCTATGTACGT
Source organism: Salticus scenicus (assembly GCA_963930645.1). NCBI lineage: Eukaryota > Metazoa > Arthropoda > Arachnida > Araneae > Salticidae > Salticus > Salticus scenicus. Next base: position 69,684,794 of record OZ005662.1, on the reverse strand, counting down.
GTTCTCATCTTGAACGGTAGGTACGTAAGTTTGTGAATGTCACGCTAGAAAAAAAGGGAAAATAAATTAGATATATCAATCATATAGTTATAAATATGGTACCAAATGAAAGGGGCGTTTCTTCTGAATCCAACGGATTAAACAGCTTATCCATCGGACAATTAGATTTTTTTAAATTATTCAAAGTATTAAAATTAGGTGACAACAGCAGAAGATTGTATGGAAATCGTTTGGAGCGAAAAGAAAACATCTGCTACTCATTAAAACACATGTTTTTGAAGTGGGATTAAAAGTTGTAGTTTTCATTTTTTTTTTTTTTTTTTTTTTTTAATTTTTTCTCACGAACACAAAAATTAATATACTTCCTGTACAACACAATACCAACTTGCAGTTCAAATTTCATCAATTTTGGTTATTAAACAAAAAAGTTTTTTTTTTTTTTTTTTTTTTTTCAAATTAAATTTTATTCTAACTTCGTAAAGATTTATGTGATACGATACATTAAGAATTTGGGTTTTAAAATTTTTTTTAAATAGATTATTATTTAAAAATTAGAATACATAACATTTCTTTAAGAACGCACATATTCTTTAAAAAAGGGAAATTTTTGAAAACGTCGTTAAAAGTACACCATACGCATTTTTCTTTCTAAAAAATAGTTGCTTTATGCAGAAAATAACATAAATTTAAATATTTCAACGTTTATGTAACGGACCAGTTAAAAAAAATAATATTAATAATTAACACTTAAAGAATGATTTGATTAATTACCAAAAAGAAATTCACTTTTACATGTTATTAAATATTAATGTTTGAAAATTTTCTATTTATATGCGCACTTTTAATGACATGGAATGACATTTAGTTATCTTTAAACTAGATTATGTTTTAAATATTATTTTTACACACTTCATTATTAACATCTGCACGATTCCTGACGTAGGTCTACGTCATTTGTAGAAATAGAAGCAATCTGTGGGCGTCAGTTATATTTTTAAAAGTGTCACAGCTTTTCAGATTATAAATAATGTTCATATTAATATCCATAGGAAAAATACATAAGAAGAACATTTATCATATATGCTCTCTTCTATAATACGTAGAAGTTAAAGTTTTTATTTTTATTTTTATTTTATTTATTTTTATTTTTTAGGATGGAGGATTATTAGTTTAAATTTATGGATAAAACGTTGTCGCAATTTTTACGATGGTTGGACAGTTATCGAAATCGAAAATATAATTGAATAACTTGAAAGCGATGTCATAATTAAAAAAAAAAAAAAACCTAACTAATGGTCCTTTGTGCTAAACTAAATTATGCTTTTGCCAGAATTTCATCAATTTTTCATTTTTTTTTTTTTTTTAAGAAAACAAATTTAACCCTTTCAGTTGCAGTGTTCCCGCTGATGGAACACCTAATTTTAATTTTCAAGTGCAAAAACTCTATAAAAAATAAATAAACTCAAGTAATTCAATAAATAAACACTCAGTCAGTACTCAATCACTAAACTCAATAAATAAACTCAAGTGCAAAAATTTTTTAGCAAAAATTTACATTTATAACATAGCAAAAAAGGCCCCTTTTCTAAACCTGAAAATTTTAAATTTCTTTTATTTTAATTTTGTTCGTAAATTCTGGTGGCAGTGTAATTTAAATGATCCGAATTACACTGCGCCGCAAAGGGTTAAAGGTGAAATTGTCGGTATTATAGATCTGAAGTTTTTTTTTTTTTTTTTTTTTTTTTAAGGGTTCTATTTACAAGTTTGATGCCCTCAAGCTAAGTATCTTCCAGAAAATTATAGAATGATTAATCCCAAATATGTTAAAATAACAAATTCATCTTCATGCTGTCTAACAAAATAACAGTTTTTATTAAAAAAAAAAAAACTAAAAAGGGGGGAAACACTTAGTAAATAGATTGAGATCAGTAGTTTTTATACATGAGTTTTAGCGTTATTAATTTTTACATGTCACCGAAATTAAATGTGTATATCAATGTACGTAGACATTACCTTATTTCTCCTACCGAATATCTTAAAATTCAAATCAGTGAAGCAATTCACTAGAAAATTTGAACTGTATTTAAACAGTTATTTATAAAAAAAAAAAAAAAAATAGTTGTAGATATATTTTTACCGAAAAAAATACAACTTAAATTACATTAGCTAATGTAATGTCTACGTACATTGATATACACATTTAATTTCGGTGACATGTAAAAATTAATACCTCTGAAACTCATGTATAAAAACTACTGATCTCAAGCTATTTACTAAGTGTTTCGCCCTTTTTAGCTTTTAGCAGTGTAATTTAACTAGTTAAATTACACTGCTCGGCATGAAAATTGCCCCCAGCACCATTTTTGCAAATTATTTTGTAAAATGGCCTCCTGATTCCGAATAGGACGCCCATTTTGCCCTATCACCCACCGTTGTTTAGAGACGGCCCCCTATTTTGATCGCTTTTCGGTGATTTTATGGCTATAAATTGTATTTTTAAGGGGGAGAGAATTATTTTAACTGTTAAATATCTTCTGAGGGGCTTACAGAGTTGGAAAATTCTAAAACATGAACATTTACGGTAAGGGGGAAATTTAGGGAGGGATTTGCCACTGAAATTATGTGTTACATTTCTTATATATATTTTTTTAAAATCTATTATTAATGTTATTTATTAAACATTATGTATGTTTTTTGTTTTTAGGCGTTAAATTATTTTTTTTTTTTCATTCTCCAAATCAAATCTATGGCCATAAAATTACCGAACAGTGATAAAAATTGAGGGTGAAAATGGTGTCCTTAGAAAACGGTGGATGACAGGGCAAAATGGGAGTGATATTCGGATTCAGGAGTTCATTTTACATAAGAATCAGCAATAATAGTATCAGAGCTCGATTTTTTTTTTTTTTTTTTTTTTTTTTGAGCGCAGTGTTATAGAACCAGATATAGAGTCTATTTTTAAAAACTAATTAAGTTTTTTATACATAAATATATCTTTTACATAATAAATCTTTAATCAGATATTTACAAAAAAAGACATGTGAAAGTAATGTAACAGCTAAAAAAAAAAAAAAAAAAAAAAAAAAAATTACGATTTTATTAACAAAATTGTTTAAGTCAGTATACGTTCTTTATACTTAATTTAAAAAAATAGACTATTTTTTTATTATTTAATATTCAGCTTTTATAGAATATTTAAGTGACAGAAAACATATAAACATATCATACAATTTCTACTATATAGTTTCTTAAACAAAAATATAATTCATTTTACATTCTATTTCCTATTTACTTAAAAAAATATTTTCGAAAGCTTTCAAGAAAAATTGTTTTGATAGCAATTTCTAACTACGAGTAAACAAAATATTTCTTTAAGAATTCGTATAGCTTTGAAAAATGAAACTACTTGAACAAAACAACAGAATAAGTTATTACTATTTTTTTTTTTTTTAATAAATATTTGCGTAGCACAACAAAAACATTTTTTAGTATTTTTCTTTTGGCACAATATTTTACATAGATATTCGTAGAATGCGTAATTAAAGTAATGTATTGTTGACAAAGGAAAATCAATAACTACAAATTGGTTTGCAAATTATTAAGACGAATATTACTTTTACATATTATTAATAGTTGAGAATTTTCCATTAATATATGTGATATGAACTTTAACCCTTTCAGTCGCAGTGTTCCCGTTGATGGAACACCTAACTTTAATTCTCAAGTGCAAAATCTCATCCCGGAAATTTTTTAGCAAAAATTTTCATTTATAACATAGAAGAAAAGGCCCTTTTTTAACGTGAAAATTTAAAATTTCTTGTATTTTAATTATGTTCGTAAATTCCGGTGGCAGTGTAATTTAAATGATCCGAATTACCTTGCCCCGCAAAGGGTTAAAATACTCCGGAATAAATTAAAATGTTGGGATCTATGCAACTTTTACGAGTTTTTGTTGTCGATAATGTTTACTAAAAAGTGATTTATTTATTAAATTGAATATTATTTGAATTTAAAAAGGTTTACTTACAGATGTTTCAAACCGAAAATTTCTCGAAAAGGAACAATGCTATTTTTTTATTTTTTAAATATTTATGATCAGCTATGTGTCTAAAAGCCATTTTTAAAATTAGTTTAGTAATTTTTAAAATAAATTAAGTAGTGAACGTTAAAGGGTTAAAATGCATACATTGATTCTCGTCTTTATTATTATTTTCACACATTTTATTATTAACATTTTCACAATCATTGAGGGAAATCTATACGATTTCATTAGCTATAAACCATAATTTTATTTCGTACATGTTTAACAGCTTCTTAAAATATAAGGTGTGTCCAAATGAAAAGGAGACCTTAGCTGTAGCTGCGTTATATCAAATCCCAGTGAGTTAATGTGTTGGCCGATATATGGCATGGTGGTACTGCTACATGCACATGCGCAGTTAACGGCTTCGCATCAATATCCTCATTGCTGGAGAATCATTTTCGCAGTTCATTGCATGATGTATTCCTCCAGATTAGCACAAAAATATCGGATGTGGATGAGCTCATACAGCAGAATCGCCGGATCACCACACGTGAAATTGCTGTTGAACTGTCGATAAACAAATGAACTGCGCATAACATAATCCACAAAAAGCTTGGTTATGGCAAAGTTTGCGCACAATGGGTGCCCAAGCATCTGACAGAGAATCAGAAGACGAAAAGAATGGATGTCTGCCTGACCCATCTGTTGAGCCATCCACTCCCTTCCTACGCGCTCGGATCAGTGTATCAAATGGCAATTATTTATAGTTGTACTATACCACATGAACTGTAATTATAATATTGTTATTAAAATTTCTTCACATATAACTTTAGTCTCCTTTTCATTTGGGCACACCTTTTATGCTGTCTGGAGGAATCCATCATGCAACGAACTGCGGAAATGACTCTCCAGCAATGAGGATATTGATGCGAAGCCGTTAACTGCGCATGTGCATGTAGCAATACCACCATGCCATATATCGACCAACACATTAACTCACTGGGATTTGATATAACGCCGCTACAGCTAACACTGAGAAAAAATTCTGTAACTGACATCTAGAATCTAAATTGTGGCTCCAGAAAAAATAGTTCCATGTCATCCTTATAAATTCTAGTCTCCCTGGAAAGCGAGTTCTAGAAGCCCCTATTAGAATTCTAGAACATTTGCCTTTATTATCGGGGGCAAAGTTATTTAAAAATCTCTTCAAATAAATGAGACTACAAGAGGCGGATTTCAGCAACTATAATCTTGGTTTATTACCCAATTCTAAAATATCAAGTGAGAATTTCTCGCCATACAAAAGATTCAGAATATTCGGAATGTTCAGAATATTGTTTCACCATCCAGAAATGTGTAAACTAGAAATTCTCGATCATTTTGTCTATTCAGTTTATTGGCGTGCCTTATGCGCATAGCTCGGAAATCTATATTTCTAGTTATAGGATTTAGAAAGTGGCCACTTATTCATTCTAGAGGAAGGCGGTATATTTTTTTTCTCAGTGAAGGTCTCCTTTTCATTTGGGCACACCTTATATAAAGAATGTTTATTTATCTTTAATATATGTAAGATATGAATAAAATATATATGAAAGAAAAAAAAAATTACTCATTTAACATGTTCTAGGAGTATACATAATAATATTTTATACCCCTTTTTATTGAATATAAACAACAGTCCTTCATAAAATATGCATAAGAAGAAATATCATATGTTATTGCCACTTTTAAAAAATGTACAACTATTTTTGCTTCATTTTCTTTCTTTCTTTTCTGTATTTTGACTGTCCAATATACACATTTAAAGCATTCAAGGAATACAGTGGTCAAATTAGGTTGAGCAAACGGACCTTCAACTTCCAATAACCGAATTAGACGTAAAATAGACCCAAAGGTTAACTCTCAAATACTTATTGTACTTCCATTTTAAAATATTTTAACGGAATTCAAAAGTGTTCATGACTTTGGTTTCGCTGTCTGTACGAACGTCTACTTATCTGTTCTTGTCAGAATTGCTTTAAAGTAATATATGTTTTTCAAGCTCACTCTGCGTATTCTCTATTGAAAATCGCAAAAATAGCATGATTGGTTTGTGTACAGAGTCACTCAAAAGAATTTCATTGCATTAAATTCTATGAGAGGCATTTTAATAAGTTACATTTAAATACTTTTATAAAGCACAAATAATAATTAAATTTAAATTTATTATTCATATACATAATAACATGTTATTTTATAGACTACACTGTAAAAAATATGTCCTATTTGTTTCCAGAAATTCTTTGTAATTTGAAAAAAAACGCGTAATTTACGAAAAAATTACGTTGTCAGAACGTATTTTCTCAAATTACAGAGAATTTCTGACAGCAAATGGGACATATTTTTTACAGTCTATGGCATGATTAGCATTAAGATTTACAGGGTCTCACAAAAATAATCAGATACATTAAGGAATATACATGGAAATTATTGAATGTGCATTTTCAGTTTTGTTTTTAAGCTTATTCAATACTTTCCAATAATATGTAGATCTGTATTTTTCTCTACTTTCCAGCGATCTGATTTCTGTTAATATTTCGTGAATGATTTAAAATTTATTTACGTTATTCAAGTTCAATAAAGCATATTCTTTATTGAAAAAATACAAACAGTGAAAATGGGCTTATGTATGGAGTCTAGCATTACAGCTTATGCCTTACAATTTATGAGAGATAAAATTTTAAGCATATTTGAATATTATGCCACATACAACATAATGAAATTGATCTATATAAATAAAGCAAAAAGTTTGTCGGCAGAATACATCCGGGTAGACCACTCCTATTTTTGATTGGTCTAGATTTAACTACTTTGGTGATGAAAGTCGGCCATATTTTTTTTAGTAAAAACTGATGAATTTTTTTAAAATATACTGCATAGATATTATAATTTCTTAAAAGAGTTCTAAAACTGTTAATTTTGTGTGAGGACACTATATACATCAGGTTATTAGATTTAAAGATATTACGTTGCAAAATTTCACAACGTGATATCATTCGATTGCTTTTATCTTAAAATAAGAGTCTAATATTAAACAAAACACTGTCTAAAATTAACCCTTTGCGGCGCAAGACAATTTGAAACATTTAAATTATACTGCCACCGGAATTCATGAACTAAATTAAACTAAAAGAAATTTTAAATTTTAAGGTTTAAAAAACCGGCCTTTTCTGATATGTTATAAACGTGAACTTTTGCTAAAATTTTTCCGGGATGAATTTTTGCAGCTGGATCTTAAATTTTGCGTCCTCGTGGCGAGGACACCGCGCGTTAAGGGGTTAAAGAATAATGAATAATTTTTTTTTAATTATTAGTTTTGAAGTTCCAAGAGCTGCAATTTTGAAATTACAGTGTACTTTCTTCCATACATAATTTATTAAATTTGTAAACAATTGTTGATTCATTCTTGAGAATCATTCACATAAGACCATAGAGCATTGTTGCAAAACGAGTTTATGGTTGGCTGGTTGGGCTTTACGTCGCACCAGTGCTACGGATCAGGCAATTGGTGACGGTCTGGAATTCATCCCTAGAGGTGGTCTGGAGACATGCCATCACAATTTTGATCCTCCACAACATATTTATTTATTTTATTTTTTTAACCTTTCATATTAATGTTCCTGCTAATATATATATATATATATATATATATATATATATATATATATATTTCTGACTTGACGTACATTCATATGTTTAACAAAATATTTAGACTCTTTTGTAAATTTTAATATTTAGCAATTGTTGGATGGATGAATGGATGGTTAGGTTTTACGTCGCACTAGTGCTGTGCAGATGGGCAATTGGCGACGGTCTGAGACACACCCCTAGAGGTGGTCCGGAGACATGCCATCACAATTTTGATCCTCCGTGGAAGGGATGGCTCTCCCGCTTCGGTGACCCCCAGAGGTATAATTTTTGATGGGAACATTTAGGACATTGCGGCCACGACAGATTTTACGTGCACCAGCCACCATTAGTGTACACGACGGTCTTTGGCCGGCTCGAGTACCGAGCCCGCAATCTTCCAATTACGAGGCCGGCGCTCTACCGACTGGGCTACCGCGGCCCTTAGCAATTGTAGGATATTTAATTTACGAATACTATATTGCTTTTTAAACGAAAATTGAGTTCATTTTGAATTTCATTTGCAATGTTACATTAAAAGATGGATTTAAAAAATTTTAAGTAAAAATTACTGTAAAAGCATTTTATAACATAAATAAACAAAATATTTTTTTAAGAAAAGATATATCTCTGAAAAACGTAATCTCTCTAACAAAGCACTACTAAAAGCAAATGCTTACGAAATAAATATTTGCTTTCCTTAATAAACGACATATTTTTAGTATTTTTACTCTGACGTAATATTTTGTTTAAATATTCATAAAATATGTGATTAAAATAATGCATTGTTGACCGAAGAAGCCAATCAATAACTACTGTCAAAATTGCTTGTAAATTGTAAAGAAGTGTGTCACTTTTATATTTTATATTAATCGTTGACATTTTTGTATTAATGGATGCCCTTTAATACACATAGATTTATTTTCGGTTATTTATAAGACTTGCTATGTTTATCACATATTTTTCCACTTACTTTATTATTTAAATTTTATGATTCGCTGATTTAAGTCAATTTAGTTTTAACGCATCTGTGTGGCGTTAGGTTTGTTTTTAAATGTTTATTAGTTTCTCAGAAATGTACCTTATATTCATTCATATTTATTCATTTGATGCAACAGACATAAAAAAAAAAAAAAAAAAAAAAAAAACATGAAACAAAATATTTTTTAAGAGTGCAAATATTTTTCAAGGGAAAAAAAACTGTTAAAACAAAGCAAAGGCGATAGAATATATACACTTATATAATTAAGTTACACATATATGAAATAATTATTTGCTTTATAGTGCAAATAACATACTTTTGAGCATTTTTAATTTTATGTAATATTCTGCTAAAATATGTATGAAACGTGTAGTGAACGTAGATTTTGGTTGACACAAGAGAAATAATTAATAACTCCTTTCAAAATAGCTCCATAGTTATTAAAATTAACGTTATTTTTACAAGTTAGTAAACATTCATGTTTCAGATTTTTCTATTTGTACAGATTTTTAAAAGACAAGGATTGAATTTTATGAATTTTTATCATCTTTCTACACTTGGAACATTATATTAACGATCTCTGAAGAAAATCTAAAGTCATAACAGTAAAATATAATGAACTCGTAGGTGTTAATTTTTAACACGTTAATAGTCTTTCATAAATATACATCATATTTATATTTATTTAATAAATGTCATAAAATAAAAAGATATGTTTAAAAGGTAAATTTTCTTTCCATATATTTCTTTAATTTAGAAAAAAAAAATTAGATTTGTATGAAGTTGGAGTTAAGGGAGCATATGAACTTTAAAAGAGAGAAACAGGCAAGAAAAATCATCATCTTTTACATTTAATTTCTCTGAATGTATTTACTCTATGACTATATATTTTTACTGACTATAAATTGAAGTATTATAATTTAAAAGATATTTTTGTATTCTCATAAAAGAAATATAAGTTAATTTTTTGTACGGTTTTAAACAGTAAGTAATTTTTTTTTTTTTAATGTGATACGACCACTTGCGCACAGGATATCTTTGAAACTATTTAATATTTTTTCTTAAAATTTTCACAGATTGTGTAACATATCAGATCCTTCAAACTGAACCTAAATTTGTATCCCCCCATCCCCTCTCCATTTTTCATGCAGGTGATACTTCATATTTTATTAAAAAATAAATGGCATTTAGACTTCCTTTTTTTTTTTTTTTTTTTTTTTAATATATTTTTAACATAAATTTGAACAAATTTAGGTTCAGATTAAAGAGAAGGTACTGCAGTTTATAATTACAGTTGATTTTTTATATTACATTACATATTTTGTTTGAAATCATGCGTGCAAGTGGTCGTATCACGTTTTTTATTCAAAAATTACTTACTGTATAAAACTGTACAAAAAATAAACTTATTTTTCCTTTATGAGAATACTAAAAAATATCTTTTAAATTATAATACTTCAATTTATAGTCAGAAAAAAAGTTAAGCTTATATAGCTTATATAGCTTATACATTCTGAGAAATTAAATGTAAAAGAATATGATTTTTCTTGTCTATTTTTTACTTTTAAAGGTCGTATGTCCCCTATTTTATCAGAGGCTGTCCGCACATTTTTTAGACGAATTGGTCTTGCCACGATAAAAATAAATTGTCTGCTTAGAAATTTTATTTTTAACTGCAATTATATTTTTGAAAGTAAAAATTATCGTCTGTTACTTGAGAGTTTTGTTTTCACGCAAAATGGCGCTTCCAGCCAGTGGTGCCAGGTTGGGGATTTTGTCCCCATTTTGGGGATTTTTGATGCTTCTGGAGTCTTTTTTGGGGAATTCTAAAATTTTTGGGGACAAATCTGGGGAGTTTTTCAACTTTCTGTCAATGTTGGCAACGTAATGATTTATCCCTACGACCAGAGATTTTCAATAGCTTTATTGTTATTTGGGGAATTTTTTTTCAAAATTCGCCTTCATTTGGGGAAAAATCTGAGCTTAAATCCACTTAAATCTACTTGATATCTATATATTTTTTTTCTTTGAAAAAATTTTTATTTTCCCTTTTTAGTAGAAATCAAATTTTTATTTATTTTTTTTTTTTTCGAAAAAAAAAAAAAAAAAAAAAAAAAAAAAACTCCCTGTCCCCCCCCCCCCCCCCTCCGATTTGGAAAAATTTGAAGACCTGTTTGGGGAATTAATTTTCGACCATCTGGCATCACTGCTTCCAGCTCTTTTAAAAAAGCAATGGATGGAAGGCTACATTTGTGATCTTTCCGAAAAATAATTATTCGTTTCTAAAAATTAACAAACACTGTTAAAGCCATGATTTGTCGATATCTAAAGCCACTGTAGGTAATATTGTGACCAAAAAAAAAAAAAGGTAAAAGTTTAGCTTTAAACGGACAAATTGTTAAATATAATATACACGGAAAAATCTAACTTATAAAAATAATATCACTAACTTATAAAAATAATATTTATCAGTTATGTGTAGTTTAATTTAATTTGCCTCTGCCCTATGGAAATTCGTAATAATCAGCTATAAACATTAATGAAACTTTTATGTATATATATTGATATACATATTATATATATATATATATATATATATATATCAACGATTTTTGAGCAGTTCTTAATCAAATTCTCTTTTCCAGTTATCCATTTTTCATATTTTTTAATCCAATTCTCACTTCCAGTTATCTTATTTTCATGTTTTTTATAAATTTATTGGATTACGTATGACAACTTTCATGAATTTCGCATAAATTACTCCTAGTTAGTGTCATGGCCCTATATGTTCACTTTTGCGTAAGTGCTTTAAAATGGATTTATCTATTGATACTGTAAATAAGTTTCCATTGTAATAAGTGTCATTTCCAGTTATCCATTTTTCCTATTTTTAATCCAATTCTCACTTCCAGTTATGTTATTTTCATGTTTTTTATAAATTTATTGGATTACGTATGATAACTTTCATGAATTTCGCATAAATTACTCCTAGTTAGTGTTATGGTCCTATATGTTCACTTTTGCGTAAGTACTTTAAAATGGATTTATCTATTAATTGATACTGTAAATAAGTTTCCATAGCAATAAGTGTCATTTCCAGTTATCCATTTTTCCTATTTTTTAATCCAATTCTCACTTCCAATTATCCCTTTTTCATGTTTTTTATAAATTTATTGGATTACGTATGATAGCTTTCATGAATTTCGCATAAGTTACTCCTAGTTAGTGTCATGGTCCTATATGTTCACTTTTGCGTAAGTAATTTAAAATGGATTTATCTATTAATTGGTACTGTAAATAAATTAAAAAAAAAAAAAAAGATAAATAAGTGCTAGCATTGAAATTGAATTACAATCACTGTTATTTGTATGTTGTTGGTATTATCCTGTATCTATTAATTACCAAATTTTATAATGAAATTTAGTTCTCCAATATATATTTACATTTAAATTCAGATTGCTGCCTATTCGCATCTATTTAAATGCAATTTGTTTATTATAAACAACACTTTTTCAGAACTTATAAAATCTTATATATATATATATATATATGTATTATGGAAATGTAAGTGAAATCAAGTTACCCTATACAAATTACGGATAATTTGACACAATCTTTAAAAAAAAAAAAAAATGAAAAAATAAGTATAACATATGTGTATGTATAATAAAGTATGCATTATTGTACAGAATATTTACTGTATTTATATATAGCTAAA